>JAKWBJ010000372.1:25000-117500 GCA_023159175.1 Wohlfahrtia magnifica | reverse complement strand
GAATTTACAACTGGCATACATTTAAGGTTCAAAAATAGTAATAATTTACAATAAAAGTATACATGAAAATTTTTTGATATACCATAAGTATACTGCTCAAAAATGTGGAAAGCATAAATCACTTAAAAAGTCTGAGAGTTATATTGAGAGCAAACCGCTTCCAGATTTGAAGGAAACAATTTCTTAAATTATTAAAATTTATATCAAAAAATAATGATTTCAATATTAAATATTTCAAAAATTCCACTTTCTGATGAAACCATAATTAAGTAGGACTACCATACATACACGCCATATCTACGGTCTTATAATAATGACGAAATTCGAATTTCCATACAAAACCGGGATTTCTATGTATTATTGTTGAAGCATTTGAGTGATCTTTAGATGTATGGAAGAAATTTTTTTTCAAGCTAGAGACTGTAACTCCACCTGAAATAGGTGGTTTTGTATAAAAATACGTTGTGAAAAAAATTATGGGCGTCGGATAAAGGGAAGGCGCATCGCCTCCCAAGATGGCTCCTGTTGATGAAATAATCAAAAATATAAATTTTTGTTATTTGATTTAGAATACGATAGAGATATAAATTTTTTGCTATAATTTTATTAAATTTACTGTAATTGCCATGATTTGATGCAATTTATTATAAAAACTTATTATAAAAACTTATGTAGAGTTAGAATTTAAATATTGAGGCAGCAAAGAGTGTTTATATTTCCAAAGAGAGTTTTTTTTAATACTACTTTAAGAAATGAAAAAAGGGTACACAAATAAAAAAACATATGAACAAGCGCAGTGTGTTGGAAATCTTTAGAGAGTGTGGACTAGAGTTGGGTTAAACAGCTCTTCAAAATGTTCGCTCTTTTTAGTTCAACTATCATAAATGAACTAGTTTGTTCTTTAAGTTCGTTAGTTCAGAAAAACGTCAGGTAAAGAAAACAAAAAGATAAAGTTTTGCTGTATTGAAAGTGTTGCACAGCTTTAAATATCTTCTGTCAAAATTTTAATTTAAAAGTAACCAAATAGGGCAAAAAATAACCAACAGTTTTAATCTCAACGTTCAACTCAATTGAATAATAACATTTTTATAAATTCAAACGCCAAGGTAATGATTGCATAGAAAAAGAACCAAAATATGCAGAATGATTTAATAAAAATTATTACAAAAATAGATACCTACTTAAGATGCTTAAATACATATGTACATATCTTATTTTCGTAAATTTTTGTGCCTGTGAGTACAATTTTCGTATAATGATAAAACATTAATATTTTTGAATTTAGAAACATTTTTAATGAGTTTCTAATGAAGCAAATTTTACTATTTTATTTTTATAAGTTCCATTTTGTTATTAATGTATTAATTGTTTTCCTTAACTTAAAAAAAAAAAATATTTCAACTATTTGACGCAAAAGTAAAAGTGTAACCAAAATAGAAAAAAGTTACGCATCAACACATCGAAGAAAAAAATAAACAATTTTGGTCAGAAATAACCAAAAACGCCAACGCTGATATTGAATGACAATAAAAGGGAATTAAAGAAAAACAAATACGAAATAATACAGAGAAAAATAAAAAATATAAGTTAAATATATATTTTAAATATATCAGTAAACTTGCTAACGTCAGATAAAAGAGTTCTCTTAATTAATAAATCTCTTGCAAATGGTTAAGGTTTGGCTAATGGATAATGAAAAAACTGATGAACGTTTGGAACACCATCGAAACTCACCGGCGTTTATAAATTTAGAGCAGTGTCGCTCAAAAAGAGAGCCACATTTCAAATGAGAGAACCACACTGAAAGAAAAAAAAGTTTTTTGTTTTTTTCTTCCTTAAAGACTTGTTTTTTTTGCATTATAAATAAAAATAATTTTAAAAATAGTATGTACATCTGTCAAACTAAAAATATGTAAGTATATGCAATAGGATACCAAAGGGCGGAGTAAAAAAGCTATGTAGATACTTTTCCGTGTGTTTATATGAAAGTGTGAACAAATCCGAATCTAGATTTTTTAAAGTGAGTACCCACTGTCAAATATAAAAATATTTTTCACAAACATAGGTCGATTTACATATTTGATTAGCTGTTTAATAAAGTACTGTCAAATAAATGCCTTATTGATTTTCTATTCTATGTGAAAAGATATATTGCAATGGTACTTCTAAAGCTGTATGTTTTTTTGCAAAAAAAAAAAAACAAAAATGCAATTGTATCTATCTTTTAGAATAGCATTAGAGTGTGGAACTTTTAAAATGCGGAAATATTTTAACAAAAATGTAGAATCATGTAAAGAACAGTAGATGAAGTAAAACCATTTAAAATCCATCATTTTATCAATATCACTTTCCTTCGAATAGCATTTGATTTTTAGCAATATGGCTATCTGTTAGCTTGTTTCTGAATTTGTTTTTTATCTGCGACATTGATGAAAATGCAGACTCGCAGAAATATTAATATTAAACAACATCTTAACAATCGGATATTTTTTGGGGCAAACATTTTTCCAAAAGTTGACACCCATTTCCGTTAAAATAAATAAGTCTTGTCTCATCAGCCAATTCCTCTTCTATATCAGAGTGTACACAGTGACGACACCAATGACAGCTCAAAAAGCGAAAATCAGCTGTTTTTCTTTGTCTACAACAATTTACAACTCAGCTGTAGTAAAAGAAAAAGCAACATTATTTTCCATAAGAAAATAAAGCAGTGCGAAAAACACAAAATATATATGCTTTTTCGTATGTGTATGCAAAAAAAGAAGTAAATAAAATTTAATGTAGTAAAATTGAATTGGTTGTTATTTTTTAGATTGTATATACAAAATTTTATGATTTATTTAATGATGAATGAATTTGCAACTAATAAAGGTAAGTAAAAATTGCGGAATAAAATTTAACATTATTTTTAACCAAAAACGTTGTTTTTTATATGCCATATCTGTTTCTTGAATCCAAAATCTTGTTTGCCGGGCTTGGATAAATATAATAAACTTACTTTTCGATGAGTCCAAAATCAACGAACAATAAAGGAATTAAAAAACGATTATTCATGAATACTTTATTTATAGAAAGCAATAATTGAAGATATTGCACAAACAAAATTAATTATAACAAACATAAATGAAAATATACATTAAACAAATTTTTCAAAAAAAAACCTATTAGTTTCGTTAAGACGAAATTTAAACTATAACATTTTTTTGTTTAAATATATCAAAGAATACCTGTGTTAGTATGAAAACTTAATACTGTTTTTTTATGTTAAGACTTATGAAAAAAATTTTAAATTTTTGAAATATATTTAATGAATGCAAAAAGATGTAAAAAGATGTAAAACAAAAAGATAATTGACATAAATCGAAATTAGTTTTACTACGAAATAACAACAGTCTAAGGATTTTTATATATACAAACAAATAGAACAAAGAATTTTTTATACAATAAATTTCAGTTTATAGAAAATATTTCAAACTATGTAATAGTGATTTTAATAAAGCATTTTTAACTATTTATAAGAAGGAAAAATATTTAAAATTAAATTTCCTTTGCGATCAATATTTCGTAATACCTTTAACAATTTTAATAAGATTTTTATTATTATAAATTTAATAAAATATGGATACTTATTTTAAATGTGAAAATTTGACTTTAATTACGTAAAAAATACACCACATTTCTTTCGTTTTTTGTTGTTTTTAAGTTTTAATAATACTTTTTTTTAATAATGCTTTTAAATTTGGCTATTTTCGTTGCGTGAATAGTTGACTGAATCGTCTTGTGAAGTTGCAGCCAAATGACTTGTTTTCTTAAACGCTTTCTCGATATTCATCATTACCGGATTTAAAAGTTGGTTTTATTCCTCGTTATATTGATTTTGTTTATTAGGTGAAATATCATAACCTAATGAAACATTGTTGGCTACGGAGATTGGAATAATCTCCTTTATATGCGTTTCATTTAAAGATGTTAAAGGTTTATCACTTTCTTTAGTTGTTGGCTCTTCTTCGGTCTTTTTTGCTTGAGGTACTTTCGGAGCTACTACTGGAGCGCTGCTACAGCGCCTTTTTAAGATGATGGTTCTGTATGTTGAGCATTAGCAATGCTGACATGATTGTGACTATTCGGGCATTTAAAAGGTGTTGACGATATAGTAAATAATACTCTTGCAGCAAATTCTTTAGGGACAGTCAATTCAGATGATCCTTCCAATTGTTGACGTAAGGTCAGCGCTGAATTGCTGTCATTTGTTTTACAAATATCATTATCATTGCTAGCTATTGCAGAGCCATTGTTACCTGTATCAGCTATTCCTAAAACTTGTGGTTGATGTTGTTGTTTTTTGGAGTTAGGGCAAGTAGTTGTTGCTGATGCGACATCATTAAATAAATGATTTTTTTGATCTTGTACGCGTTCATTCATTGTTTGAGAGCTACCCTTAAGAACACGTTCAATGAGACCCTTATAGAAAATAAACAATTGAACGAAATAGGTACTATATTATAAATTTCATACAACGCTTACCATAAAATTATCTTCATGGAAGAAATTTGTATTTAAGAGACGATCGACAACCTTTATAAATAGTCATAAGTTTTCGCATCACCTAAAAAAACATTATATCGATATATTTATATTGAGAATATCAAATTTACCTCTGGACTTTGTAAATTTGGACTTATATTGAATATTTTCTCCAAACGTGCAATAGCTACACGAGCTACAAAAACACTACAAAAGAGTTACCTACACAACTTTAAGGATAAAGGACAAACAAAATGAAGTAATTACCTGAAGCAAATGCAAGTAAATCTGCATTTCGACGTACTATTATCATTTTTAATTTACAAATGAGTGCTAAAGATTGGCTATTGTTGGTCATGTTGGCTTTTAACTAAAAACAATTTTAGAGCCTTAAACTGTTGTCGTTGTCATACCGAGCCAACCGTATTCAATTAAGGCTTTTCAGTTTTCGTTTTTATTAATGGATGTCCGCTGATTAAAATAGTACGTCTAAGTGCTGACTTAATTATATTTACTCCACATAAATGCTTTTAGAGATCGACTTAAATTTGAAGTAGTTCATCAGATTGTCGTGGTGTTTTTTCTCATGGAGCTTTTGCACTTGGTTGAAGGTATGTACATATGTACTCACCACGACATATACCGCGTCTTGTTGCAAGAAACATATTTATGAACTTTGTGTTCAGCTTCCATTTTATGATGTGTTTCTTGATCCCTAAAGAACATTACATTATAATTATTTTAAAATCGTTTATACGACATAATACTCACATTTTGCCTTTCTGCTACACACCAAAACTTTACCTAAAAAAGAAAACACTTTTTTAATAATTTAAAAGTAAAAATATGATCATTGTTTTACTCACTTTCATCTGTAAGCCACCCGCATGAAATACCTGGAAAGAAAATTGAAAATTTTTGATAAAATACTTTAATTTTTTTAAAAATTCACAAACACAATTTTTTTTACCTCTTTTATTAATTGCACCAGAATGTAATAATAAAGCAAAATACAAAGTTTTACAACTCAGCTCGAACAAAAGAGATAGCTATATTATGTTAATACTTACCTACCCTACTGGGTTGTAAAATTTGTTGTATGGTCGTTGTTATTTTTTTGGTGTGTCCTGACTGTATGCACTGTGTTCTATATTATGTTGTAGATTTTCTAACGAACACGTTAAAGGATTATTAAAAACATGTTTATAATCCATTGCAAGTTCAAGAAACCTTCAAATCTACCTTGAAAGTTATCCAAAAGTAAATTTATTACTTATTTTATTTTTTCTAATTTTTCTACATTTGGAAAGTGTGTAAAAATTATCTGAATTTTTCAAAAATTGGATAAATCTTGGCATTGAATTTGATTTTTCAAAATGAAAAGTTTTCTTGAAAACTCATTTATTGTATGCATAAGTTCTGTCATATTTTTAAATTTGCCTTGTAATACAAAGTTTAAACTATTAATGTAATGGGTTATGTCAGTAAGGAATGCTAAGTCTTAGAGATAATTAGGCCATTTTAAAACGTTTAAAATGTCTTCATCTGTGCTACAATCATGTGTTTAGAACAAAAGTTCTAACTCCGATCTAAGTTTGAAAAGACGCTCTAAACATTTTCCTCGATTTAGCCATCTAACCTCCGTAAACATCAACACGTCACCAACTGCATCTATTTCTTTTAGAAACGCTATTAGCTTTCAGTGAGAAAGTGCGTTTTGTCATTTGAAGATTTCTCCTCTTAAGCAAATAAACTTTGACTAGTATCGGATATGTCTATACCTTCAAAACAAAACACACGGACAAGTATTTAGCATTTTTTATACGTTCTGTCTTTTCCATTGCATAAATAGCCCTATATTATCCGTCCGGTGTGCCACTGTTTCACGAGATAAAGGCATTTCTTTTTATAATATTCCCCATTTTTGTCCCTACTTCTCGATATAAATGCATTATAGATAAGCATAGCACTTTAAAAAAATTCCATCTTTAAAAGGGCGACATTTTTTTGCTTAAGCGTAACTAATAATATATGTAGCTTTCATTTGATTATCAGTGGTGTAATCTAAAGAACTACTCGCATGTCTACTTTGAACATAAATATTTTTAAGTCGAAAATTTTTTTAAAGTTTTCTTACTAATTGGTTTCTATCATATTCAGACACAATGCCATTCTGGATGTATTCTATCATAATGTCGCTTAAGACAAGATGCAAACATATTTTTATTACTTGATAACATACAAGGCATTCAAATTCATTAAATGTATTGGTAGAAAATAAAAAAAGTGTTTCCCACTCAACATCCCACATACTTATTAAATAATTTATTTCAAAGTCCTGTAAAGAAATATATATTCATACAAAGTATAAATAAACAAGCATAAATTTATGTAGCTTGTTATTAAACTTCTAAGTGTAATAAGCAAAATTTTAACTTTTCTAAAACACGTGAAATTAAAAAAACACAAAAACATGCGACACAGTCCTTCTTTGGCAATAAGCGAGACACTGAATTAAAATTGTGGCGCACACACATATTTTTTGTTGTATATGTGGTTGCCATTTGAAATTTGAAATAATATAAGCAAAGCGTATGAATTTTTTTATGCAAGATTTTGTAGCATTGTTTATTTATTACAACTTCTTAAACTTTTGATAAGAAAATAAAACAAAAATATTTTTTAAGGAATTAAAAAAGCAATATCCAAAAATACAGTGCGATATATAATAGAGATAAGCGGTATAGTTGAGTTTGGTACATTTCAAGAATATTTTTGGTAGGATTTTTTTTCTTTTAGCAGCCTTGGTTGTAATATTCACGAAGAGAATGAAATGCAGCCCAAAAACTTCGTAATCTGAACAATATGGATGAGCGCCGCTGCTTTAGAAAATTTGTTTACGAAAACTGATGTCGAAGATTTTCTGATAAACACTGACAACTATCAGAATGATGATGTGCTACAAGACTACGTAAAAAACGTAAGTATAGCTATGAAGATGAAATAACATGCTCGGAGAAATGTTTAGTCGATTATGAAAATAAACTGAAATCATTTTTCACTGAACATTTACATTTTTATGTAAGAGATAATAAGGACAACTGGATACGTATTACGTATAAAGGCGATTTAATTATAACACCTGCTAGCATATATCATAATTTTACTTTGGATACGAAAAATTATATTAACGCCAAATGCTACTTTTTTGAAGCAAACTGGTTGGTTACCTTATAATCGCCCAGCTAACGATATGGATTGCCTCAAAGAATATTTGAAACAACAACAATGCGGTTTCAAGCAATTTAATAAGGTGTAATGTTTATTTAAATAGTTTTATTATTTTAAAAATCAGATGTTACATATTTTATGCTTTTGAATCTTTTTTTAATTTAAAATTATGAAGGAGATTTTATGATATTATAAGGATTACCAACGAAATTTTGATTGCTGTAGTTTTAGAGTTAAAGCCAATATATTGATATCAATACCCTTGAAATGGGACGTTAATTTGAAAAATATACGTATATACAGTAGTTAAAAATTAAAATAAATAAAAAACAGAATAATAAGGAATTTGTGTTGCGTTGTCAATTACTTTACATTTCTTTCTTTTTCAATTTTTGTCAAAAAATTATATTTGTACTTTGTTTTTTGATTGTTTCTTTTAATGACTAGAATTTGGCACTATAAATCTAAGCAAATATACGAGCATATGCTGTTTAATAAAAACAAACATGTTTCATTGAATATTGTTTAAAATAAAAAATTAATTTTAAATATATATGTAATTATTCAAGTTTTAAACATTAAATAGTAAACAAGTAAATTATTCTACAAAAAAGTGATTACTTTTTTTTTGTCAAGTTGTTTACCACTGAGATCGTACCGTAAGATTTCACCTTAGAAAGGAAAAGATAATTTTAAAGGAAGATCACTTGTAAAAATTTTTTGATTGATAATAAAATTGAAATTAGAGAAAAAGATGAAGTTATTTAAATCAATTCAATTCAAGTAGTTTAAAAACGCACAGAAAAAGATTTAAATAATGAAGTAAAAATCTTTGACTTTCATATAAATGAAAATCATTCAATTTTTACATAACATTGTGTAAAAATACCAAAGTTGATACATTGTTTGGTTTTATGAGAATTCTTCTTTCATTTAGTATTTGCCCTGTGGCTGAAAATACGCGTTCGCATGGCACTAATGTGGCTACAATACAAAGTCGTTTTAAGGCATATAGGTAAACCCTCGGATGCAAATTTTTGCGATTATTGTCAGATTTTAATTTTTTTTTTAAGTTTAGATCGAATTTCTTCCAAATATTTTTCTCTCTCACTTCTTCTTCTAAACTGATGAGAGCAATTCTTTGACGCAAGTTTTTTGCAGCAAGAGGTAAGAGGTGTCAATTATAAAACGAGAGTCAAGTATTGTACTCCTGCATACAAGGCATTTCTTTCGAGATCACCAAAACGAGAAAGAATATCTTTTTTTTTTTAAATCATAGCTCTTACTTGGCCTCTTGATGCCTTTAAATCCGACATTACGCTTTCTAAAAATTTGCAAAAGACCAAATCTTTCGACAGGGTTACGTTTTTTTTCCGCCGAGATTTCTTTTGTAACTTCATAGAATGGTTCAAGAACCTGTATGACCTCTTTTAAAATTTTTTGTTCTTGTAGAGAAAGAGACAAATCTGGTCTTGTTGTGATATCGACACGGCATCTTTTACGGAAACTATTCTGCTAAGCATATCATGTGTTGAGTTCCCTCGAGTGACAACATTTTGTTTTAATTTAAGCTCAGGAAGCTGCATTTGTATTTGTGTTTCACGTAATTTAATCATCCCATGTGTGTTCTTGTTGAAATATTAAACTATTTTTTTTTACTATCGACACCGTGTCGCTCTCCTCTGTTAGCGCTGATTGTACTACCAGGTTCAAAGTATGGGCAAAACAGCTGATTCCTCTCTACTGCCCTGAACTCATCGCTGCAGTTATGTTTGAACCATTATCACTTACTACTGCTGTTATTTTATTTTCAATGCCGAACTCAGTTATAAACTTTTTAATGAAATTTGACAGGTTATCAGCAGTATGTCTTTCACCATACTTTTCACATGTGATTAAGAACGATCTTAATTGGGTTTCTTTATTAATATAATGGGTAGTTACAGCCAGGTAGCTATCGTTATTTTTAGACGTCCATCTGTCGGTTGTTATCACGTACTACTGCTGTTATTTTATTTTCAATGCCGAACTCAGTTATAAACTTTTTAATGAAATTTGACAGTTTATCAGCAGTATGTCTTTCACCATACTTTTCACATGTGATTAAGAACGATCTTAATTGGGTTTCTTTATTAATATAATGGGTAGTTACAGCCAGGTAGCTATCGTTATTTTTAGACGTCCATCTATCGGTTGTTAAACATACCGCAGTAGCTGATAACACTTCAGATTTAACTTGACTTAGTAAATTTCCATATACTGTCTGCATTATGTTTTGGGACAGAGTTTTTCTTGTGGAAAGCGTATATCAAGGACACTTTGAGACAAGCTCGATAAGCTTTTTGAACTCCGGTTCTTCCACTATCCTTAAAGAGATTCCCTTTTGCTATTATTTTTAAAACTTGCCTATCAATTATTTCTACCTTCCGAATGGGATGAGGTCTAGTGAAAAATTGGGTGATATTTGTCTGGGGCTGGTGAGCTGGCATTATATTTTGTTGGCTTGTGTGCTGCAAGACGGTTGTTCGTCTGGAATTTCTTACAAGCTAACTTCAAGTGGTATTAAAGTCAGCCTTTTCAGATTCAAAGGGGTAAGCGGATGTGTCGTTTTCATATGACTGGATAGATTACCATGAGAATCTCTAGTAATACTTAGACTTGCACTGAATTAACAGATATAAAATAGAGGATATGAGAACGTTTCAGACATTATCGGATCTTTCCGAACTGTATAAAGAGGCTGCTTTACCTACGTCAGACATAGTTTGCTGTCATAAAATAAAGTCATGTTTAAGCGTAAATAAAAGTGTTGTATAAACGAATATTAAGTTGCTGTATAAAGTAAACAGTATAAGGTTAAAACGTTTTAAAAAGGTTAAAACGTAACAATATGTAAATTAAAATTCTTTCAGTTTCACTGTTGTTTTTATTTATAGGACTTTCCCTATTTTATTTTATTAAACTTCAACTTTCAAAGATCACCACTTAAAAATTGTTATTTTTTCTAATTGGTTTTTATAAAATTGTTTTTTTTTTATTTATGAAAACCTATTTAAAACATGTTAATACTTTTAAACAGCACTAGATATTTAATTTTTTTTATTTTCTCTTCTGTAAGTACACACCAGAGAATAACAAAAGTATGGTTTTGAGTACTTTAAAAGTATTTGTGGCTAGATATGTATGAGTTAGTAAAGTTTAAAATAAGACGATACACATACAAACCATATTCAAAGCCAGGGCAACATAAATAACTACAAGTAGGAGTTGGCCTAAGTATGGCTATATTTATGTTTGTGTATGGGTATATTTCTACTGGAGTATACACAGAGTATACTTAGAGCGGATTTCTACAAAATAAAACCTTTGGAAATCGCTGTGATACAGTTAATATAAATATTTTATATTTGACATTTTAGTAAAGCTGATATGACTACATACATATCTGGGCTATTTTCAAAACCTTATCAACGGGTTTTATTTAAAAAATTAAAACTGATAACAAATTTTGATAAAATTAACATCATTACAAATTCATATGATAAAAAAATTCTCTAATAAATATTTTATGGTTTATTCCATTTGACTGTAAAGATATTTCAGGAGGATATAAAAACAATGCTTTATGTAAAATAGGTAATTTTGAACTCGATTTCCCCAAGTGCGACATTACTTTAATCTTTAGAGGCGCGATTTCAGCTTCTTCATTTTTTTGAAAATCTAGGGCGGACAGGTTCAGAGGGAGTGGTGCTCTTCATACCAAGCAAATATCTATTATGGAATATCTGAACAAATATTCCATGTGATTCATTTCCTGAAATTTTTTCGTTCAAGAAAAATTTTGACATTTATAATACACCCCCCGATTATGAAATTAATTATATAAATTTTCATACAAAATCTTGAGGGAGAATTAGTCAAATTGTAAGTAATTCTATTTCTATTACATTTTTTATTACTTAGAAATCAGTGTCATCTCTAATTTTTATAAAACTTAGATCAAAAGAGTTTGGCATACTTATTAGCTCATAAACAAGATGTTTTAATTATAAATTTAACATTGCAAATGTACTACATTAACCTCCCTAAAGTATGCTGTCAAGTATAAAAAATAAACGAAATAAAGACAACAAACAAAACAATGGCCGCTCGCTGCATTAACTTCATATGCTAGCTGTTAAAATGTGCCTTACGAACGGTAGAATCCAATTAAGAAATACAAACAGAGAAATTAAATGGTTTGTATTTGTTTCTATTAAACATCTATCAACAAAACTTTCTTTTAAAAATTTGTCCTTGTAGCTCACAGTATTAGAAAAACTTTGTATCTATATTCATTATTTGTTTGTTATATTTATCTTCATCTCTTGAAAATTGTTCTTTATAATGTTCCCACGTCAGAGTATTCTTTTTATCTTCACATATATGTATGTATATATCTCTTATTATCTAAATACCTAAAGTATATCTTATTGATTAGTGTGGTAAAAATGTTGTGTAATATTTTCACAACAAAAAGACAAATCGATAAGACTATCACGAAGAGCTTGAGGATCAAATTCGAAAATATAATTAATATCAGAGTTCTCTCGTACAGAATTTACTGAAAGTTCACAGTCAGTTACCAATTTTCTTCATCATCGAAATAAAAGGATTTAACAGTTTTGAGGCTTTCTTAGCCAAGTTTTTAACTTAACCATCTAAACTAGATAACATAAACCTTAATGAATCTAAAAACCGTATTTCTATTTTCTTTCCTTCTTCTGTGCTAATAAACTTCGATAAAGATATATGTTAGGCCACATCATTACTACTACTAATATTACTAATAATATTGATACGAAAATAATACAATAAATACAACACTGTATTGTGGGATTTTGGTAAATTTTGTGTCACCTTGTCAGTTTGGCAGCACTGCACATTGGCCATCTTCACGTTACATTTGAATTAAGGGATATGAAAATAGAAGATGGTTTCCAAACTGTAGGCAATTAGGTATATAAGGAAACTGCTTTGCCTACGGAGTTAGTTATCGTTTGGCTGTCGTAAGATAGAGACGTGTAAAAAGGGAAATAAAAGTGTTGTATAAACGAATATTAAGTGTTGTATAAAGATAAACAGAATAAAAGTTATAGTGAAATAAATAAAAATTGTAAAACAATAAAAATAGCGGTGTTTATTTTATTTTAATGCAATTTAAACGAACTCAAACGTTTTAAAACGTTAAAACGTAAGAATATTAATATAACAAATGATTTATAATGTAACAAATGAATTAATAATAATATGTATAATAATTAATAAGTACAAGAATTAATAATAATAAATATGAACCACCCTAATAACTACCCTAATACTATATAAAGGGTCCGCCAAGAAGATTTTTTTTTTTTGAAAATGCTATAAAAAAAACTACTGGAAATTTTCTCAAATTTCTGTTTTTATTTGAAAGTAAAAATCTTCCGGTTAATAATGGAAAATAATTTCATTCAAACGGCTGCCTCGGTTGGCCAAGCAGTAGCCTACACGATCGGTCCAATTTTTAAGCACATTATCGATTGTGTGCAGCTGTATTTCACCAATGGCTTCACGAATATTGTCCCTTAAAGCGTCAATTGTCTCTGAAATGGCCCAATTATGCCTCTGGACCAAAATCCGCATCAAACGTGCGGGTTTTCGTGCCCCAAATGCGACAATTTTGCTTGTTTACATACCCGCCAAGATCAAAATGAGCTTTATCTGAAAAGATGATTTTTTTTTTTTTTGGCAAAATCGACATCTTCTGTAAGTCGATCGCAGGCCCAGATTCCCAGCGTTGTTCATGCGTATACACAACCGTATTCGTTCAGCGGAAGGATAAAACTAATTATCTGTCAAATCAGACATGAGCTAAGTGTTACCATTCACGAAATAAGCACTAGTTAAAAAAAACGTTAGATGGCAGACCCTTTATAAGAGGTTCATTGAACACATAAATAATATATTTAAGCAAAAGCAACGGAGTTGCTGAATAGGTTTTAAGTTTGATTTAAGAAGAAATGTAAATAAAAAATTTTACTTGAAAAGCAATAATCAAATCGCAAGGTCGAGTTTTTATTTCGCTCACTTTACTTTAATTTTTCCCGGTTCCCATTTTAAGTTTAAATTATAATTTAATTAATTTAATCGGTCCTTAAAAACTATTAGGGATAAACAATATACATATATTCATAATTCTTTGTTATTAGATATAAAAATGCTAAACCGAAACTACACCACATTAGTGACTGTATTGTGAGATTTTAGCTATAAACTTCATTGGTTTGTGTCAAGGCTCCATAATTGCCATAATCGTATATACCATTAAGAGTGTTATCATCTGCATGTTTGACGGTGTTGCCAGTTCTATTCCTTTTTGTGTATTTTAATTTTACACTATTTGAATTTACCGTAGATGAATAGAAATTTGTAGTAACTACAAGAATATTCAAAATTGATAACGAAATGCTATAAAAGATGACGCATTGCGTTTGGTGACAGTTAGTTATCGTTTGGCTGTCATAAAGTAAAATCGTGTTTAGGCGTAAATAAAAAGTGTTGTATAAACGAATCTTAAGTTGCTGTATTAAGACAAATTTTATAGAGATAAAGTGACAAAATAAAAACTATAGAACAACAACAAAGTGGTGTTAATTTTATTTTAACCCACTTTAAACGAAGTCTAACTTTTTAAAAAGGTTAAAACGTAGCATTGGTGAAAGAAGTGGGATTGCGTACATAAAATAAAATCATTATATAAAAAAAATAATAATAATAATAAATAAACAATAAAAAAATCAAATAACTAAGAAGAAAGAAGAAGAATAACTAAGAAGAAATTCCAAGAACTAAAAGTGGACAGGCTCAAACGGGAATTAAGTAAATTAGAGCTGTCAACAACCGGTAATAAAACCGAACTACAAAAACGTCTGTTAGAGGAATTTCAGAGACGCGGCAAAGACATCGATACCCACCAATTTGATGATGAGAATGATCCTGAGAAGTGCCGTTGCCACCACAAGCAATATGGACATCAACTCATTGGTGGCCGCTATGATGGAAAAAATGCAAGTATTCGCTACTGCACAATAAACTTCTAGAGCAGAAAATCAAATTGTTAAAAAAAAAATATATCTGTAAAACAACAAAACGTGGTGTTTGTTTTATTTTGATGCAATTAAAAAGAACTCAAACGTTTTAAAAAGGTTAAAACGTAACAATATTAATAGAACCTCCATCAATAGCGTTCAGCTCTTTCACAAATAAATAGCAATCATATTTAAAAAGATTGTGGAAAAATAAAGGTATAAAATTGGGTACTTTATAATTTAAACCACATGTCTTATGCGCTATCCTATACTTTCTACTGACATGAGAATGGTCTCTTACTTTTGGTTCATCTGCAATAGTTTTTGAGCAGATGTAGCAAGTATTATTTTCTAAGAAATCTTACTTTTCGCTCTTAGATAAAGCAGAGATTGCCTAAGCTTTTGATAAATATTTTGTGTTTATTTCCAGCGTTGTCAAAAAGCACTACAGTCGAGAAAAAAGCGAGTAATTTTTTAAAAAGGAACTGTATTTAAAATTTTTCGTTTTTAGTTTTATTTATATATAATTTTTTAATATTTACTTGTTTTTATTCCATTTTATTGAAAGTTTGGTACATCAAAGCTTTTTTTTACATACTCAGTTCTTTTTATGACAAAAAGGAAATCGAAAATAATTGTCTTAATTTTATATGATATCTTCAGGAATAATCTATCATGTATTGTAATTATGTAATTTAAACAAATATTATTTCTGTCAACTTTTTTTTGACGTTGGCTTACCATAGAAAAACAACAAATGTATGTGATTTTTGTTAAAAAATTATTTGTTGTAATGGCAACACCATCCTGTTAAACATGCTTGAAACAGAAAACTTTAACTGTTAATGAAATTTAGAAATCAATACTAACGGCGTAAGGTGTTTGCTATACTTACTTATCTAATGTAGAGAGCAAAACACTCAAATTGATAAATACACTGAAGTTAAAATGCTATAAAAAATAGGTAATCATACAAAGTATAAACATGCATAAAATTATGTAGCTCATTATTAACACTTCTCGGTGTACAAAGCAAAATTTTTGCTATCTTCAAAATCTGCTTGAAATTAAAAAACACAAAAACATGCGCACACCCCTTCTTCGTTGACGATTAACAAGCAACTGAATAGTTTATATCTCACACACATGTTTTTTGTTGTAATTGTGTTTGAGCAAGAATTTTTTTTGATACAAGATATTTTAGCATTGTTAATTTATTACAATTTCTTAAGTTTTTTATAGAAAAATAAAACAAAAACAATTTTCCAGGAATTATAAAAGCAATATCAATAAACACTGTAAGGTATTTAAATTGAAAGACGATGTAATAAAGGTTAGCGATACAGTAAGAGAGGTAAATATATGATGATTGGTACAACTGGTGTCTTTGAATGTACGTATTAGTTTTTGTAGTTTATTTTTTATATGATCCAAATTTGAGTATGCTTATGCTACTTTTTTTTATTGGTATGATAAGTTCAAGTCACTGTTTTACACTTTTATAGATATAGTTTTGATGTTTGCAATGTATTTTGCAGTTTGCTGTAAGTGAATTTATTAAAATTTGATATTCGTGGGATGAAAAATAAATTTACCCCAATTTTTTTGTGAATGTGTGGGGATTGTATTAATCAATATATGCATTAGATAAGTATGTTATATAATGTATAATCATTGCGTTACTAATTATTGATGATAGGGCATATTATATGCCGAAAGTTAGTATAAACTCTTTTTGTAATTTCTGAACGTTTTTGAATATGACAACTGTCAAGTCTGTAATTTAAATGATAATTGAAGGTTTTAGTATCATATCATATAAAACAATAAATTTATAAATCAACAAAGCAAAAATAAACAAAACAAAACATTTATAAAAACATAGTCAATGCAAAACGTAATATTAATTACAATAAAAATTTCAATACATATTTTTAAAATAAATAAAAAGAAACAACAACAAAACATAAAATACCTATAAACAATTGCAACAGCAACCTCTGCAGTTCTAAATTTTCACGCTCCAAAAATTTTTGTAAATACAAAAACAAATATCTACAATAACACTGATCAATTATTTAAATACTGGTTCTGGTAAAGTAATGCCAAGTTGGTATACAAATTGATATTGTCATACAGATAACAGCTTTCAAATTATTGCTTATTTCAACGTAATTTTTTAGATTTAAAATAAAGGAAAATTAATTTTTTTTATTACATATAACTGTCAGTATGGATTGCTTAAATAAAAACTGTACCGTTACGGGTAATGATAGAATAGTATCATGTTGGCTTTGTCTGGGTAACTTTTGTATGAAATGTACCGTGCTTAGAGCACGAGATACAGATGCGCTAATGGATCCAGCAAAAATCCCTTCACTGGACTTTTTCGGGATTTAAGGGAATGAATATTGATTTTTATAATTTTTTTACGAGTTACGGGAGAGAGTTTGAACAACTGAATAATGAAATCTTAGTACAGTTTAAACTAACAATTGGGGAATTATTTATGAGTTGTTCAAGCTTAGATAAATTCGTTAATGTTGATGATAACTCTGGTATAGGAAAAAAAAGTCGAGAAGGCTATGCCCAACAACTTATTTGGGCGACTCATCTGTGCCTACTGCTGTAAATTCAGTCACTGATAGCAATTCTACTTACTCGACTTCGTTAGGTGCAGATTATTCACATCAAATAAAAGTATCATCGATTGATATTGACGATGGGTCGTTAAAAATGATGCTTTCATCAGTTAGTAATGACAATAATGCTAATAGTGATGTAATGATCTACCAACTCAACCATAAGCCTCTTAAAGCCGTTCCTCCTAGAAAATCTGTTTTCGTTTCACGGTTGGCAATCACCGGATGATGTTGGTTAACATATAAAATCTAATTTTGGTCACAATGTTGACGTTATAATTCACAAAGTTTTTACCTCTGCTGACGTTTTCGATCGTATGGTTGATCCTAACTTCTGGCCTGCGAACATCTTGGTGCGTGAATTCACTTTTAAAGAGAAAACTGAAAGGACTAAGATTGGGGTCCTATCACAGCATATGGCGAATGTCGCAAAAAACTAAATTCAAATGCTGCTAACTCATTATTTTTACTTTATCAAAATGTTCGAAATTCGGAAATTCTATGTAATAAACATAATATTTCTTGTCGTGATCGTGTTTCTTATGGTGGAGGTGTTCTCATAGCAGTCTCCAGCAACATATCCTGTGAATCTTTTGTAACCGAATCTTTAACTGACATTGAATTTTTGTCTGTTATTATTAAACTTAAAGGTAAAAGGATATTTCTTACGTGTTTTCTCCGTCATCTCTGCAGTCTATATATAAACGTCATGATGAGGCTATAAGATTAGTTGCTGACTCTGCCAATGAAAATGATTCTCTGATAATAATGGGTGACTTCAGTGTGACATCAATATCATGTAAATATTTAATTAAGAATGTATATTATGTTCAAACTACACTTAATGACTCCCTTAATGATTTTCTTAATACTTTGTATGATATTAACCTCGTTCAAATAAATAGAATACTAAATGACTATTTGAAGATTTTAGATTTAGTATTTGTAAGTGATGAAGAAGATTGCTGTCTTAACCGATGTGATCCTATCACTACTTCTGAGGACCTCTTTCATCCTATAATTAAGCTGAACATATATGTTTTAGTCGATCATGTTTTGCTTTCATTAGTTGGGGCAGAAAAAACTTTTTCATTTAAACATGCTAACTATCAAGAATTAGATAAGTTAATTATGAATACAAATTGGAGCAGTATGTTATCATTCTTTATGAACTCGGCAAATAGCGTAGAAGATAAAAGTATTTTATGATAAAATGTCCTCATTTATGGATTTTTACATTCCAAAATAAATAAAAGATCGATTTCTGGGCCGCCTTGAAACAAGATATATATATCCTATGCTAAATATAGAAGGAATAAATATTATAAGAAAAACAAAATTTCTAGATCTGCTTTGGATTATGTTAGATATTGGGTGAGCCGTTTAGAATATACGAGGCTGAATAAACATTTACACACCCGTTTTTTATTGAAGACTAAGCTTGATCTGAAACAAAATCCATGAGCTTTCTACAAATTTATTAATTCAAAGAAATAGTCATCTGGTTTTTCACCAACGATGTCATTTCAATAAACTGAATCTAGTGACTACAAAATTATTAGTAACTTATTTGCAGATTTTTTTCTACCACATATTCTGATGCAACTTTTGATCATTATACGGATTATCCTTACCCTATAACATCGAATCATTAGATCTATTCCACTTAGAGAGATTGATTATTCGACTTTTTTCAAAAACTGGTTTTTGAATAATTCGAAAAGTAGCACTTTTAAAAAACCGGTTTTCGGTTACTTATAATTCATATAACCGGTTAACCGGTTCTTTTATTCAAATAAAGTTGTTCTTAATTCTTGAAGCGCAGAGCTCGACCACGTCGTTTTAAAAATAAGCAGAAGCTAACGGAGAGCTTAAAATTAAAGTGGCAATCAATACTAATAATAATTCTAACAAATCTCATAAAAACTATGATAAAACGGTGTGCGAAGGTCATAAAAAACAAAGTTTATTACACAAAGTACTGAAAGTTGCTTAAGTTTCGGATAGCTATTTTGTTTTTGTTGAATTACTTGGTAGATTATGGAGTTAAAGGTTTGTTTTTATAGTTATAATTTAGGCGCCTATGATAACAAAAATTAAATGTTTTAGTAATATACGAGTACTTAATTGCCTCGACAAAAACTTTGCTTAGATTTCGAGCAGCACTGTATGTAAGTTTAGTACCACGTATTTAATAGTGTGTGTGTCACTGTGGTATGTTGGGTAAGAACTCACCTGCCAACCAAGAAGTCGTCGCACAGTGTACCCATTTCATATCACGAGCGGCCAAAAATAGAAGGAGTTATCGTAGAGTTTTTAAATTTCGTACATTTTCGTAGAATATCTAAATTAAGAAAAATACAAATTTTTCGGATAATCGGGCAAAGGACACGCCCACCGCCTACATGTGGTGTACTTACAACAACTGTTGTTCTATACATTCATATAAAGAAAACAGTTTAAAAATTTACAAATGTCATACACGTAAAAATTAGCAATTTATATGCAGATTTTTTCTGTAATTGCAACAAGGATTTTAAATTCTGTTAAATATCCTTCAGGTAAAAACTTACATCTCTTTCAAAATTTGTTTGATTTCTTTGAATTACAATTGTCTTCCGGTATTATACCTACTTACATAACATAATAGATGTTCCTCATGCGAAATTATATTTTTTTATTCTTTTTTAGTTAGTTTTCATTAGTTTTGAATTTATTTAAACGAATAAAATCCATTGAGGCTCCATAACTTTGGTAATAAGTAAATTTAAAATAAAGATAAAATTTCTGAAACTTACTTTAACAAAAATAGACAAAAAGCAAATTTCATTATTCCTTTTTTTCTTTTAATAAAGCTTAAACAAGCTTATTTTAACTTAACTGTAAGTATTAATCACTTAAACTATGGTATTCGCTATCACTTACTTCATTTTCGCTTGAATTTAAACTGTTTATATCAGAAAGGTTATATTATTATCATCTTGCCTTAAAATAGATATTTTTGGTTCTGACATCAAAATCATTCTTTCAACTAGGTCTTTATTAGTGGATTCACGACTTATTTTCCTAGTATAATTTAATCGTGTATTTCTAATAATTTTATGATTTGCTTCCAAAGCTTCTTCAGATAGCATCGCTATAGGTATATTTAAATGCTTTATAAATTCTGCTCCATGGGCTAAAACTTTATGGACTGTTGGTGGCATATAAAACCAAGAATATTTTTCTATATATAATTTCCGTGATTCGTTAAGAAGTTTTTGAAAGCTTTTTATGTTAATTTCTTTTTCACTGGTAAGAGTTTTTAAAATGAGGGAAAAATTTTGTATAAGGAAAGGATCAATTTCTGTTATTTTACAGGATATTTCAACATTTTTAAAAAATCTTCTGGCAGTATTGCCATCGTTTGTGGACCATAACCGGTTTTTACTTTGTCTACTATAATACCAATTTCTTTTTTGAATTGGGCTTGAATTTTTAATTTCCGCTCGGTAACTATTCTTTTGTCCTCAGGGCTTGAAATTCTCCACTTTTTAATTGGTAACCGATATGATATATGGAGCAAGCATTAAAAATTTTATCAATGCGTGCAATGTTGATAGCCCGTATTTGTAAAAATCCTCTTGCTTTACCTTTCGGTCAAAAACATCAATTGAATTCATATCTATTGGCTTTGCTCCACAAATAAAACAAGAAGAACTGCTGCTATTTTCTGTCAAAACATTTACCACTGCTCCATCTATCATCGTTAAGTTAAACTTAAACTGTACATTAACAGGTATGGTGTTAGAAATATGGCTGAATGGTTCCAATTTTTCTATTTTTGTTTGTATATGGCTCTGCACACGTTTAATTAAAGTTGGACTCTCGTTTTGAAAATAAAAACAAATTGGTCGGCAATGTTTTGTAGAGGATGTCTTCGAATTATTCCACAACACTTTTTCAGTTGTCTGATCTAGAAATCTTATTACAACAAAAGAAGCAACAAATAGAAATTCATCATTTGAATTTGAATAACTAAACTTTTGCTTATATGTACAATGACCAGAGCTGCCATCGATTCCCATTTAATTTCACAAATTATATCATTTTTCAAATCAAAATTAAGTAAGTATAAATAACTTTTAACCGTAAGGTTAAGCATATTTTGGAGTTGTATTTCTACTGACGTTTCTGTTACAACGATTCCCTCCGGAATATATTTCTTTTTTGCGTTTTTCAACGCATAATAAGACGGAAACAGTCTTTGTGCGCAGAATTAACAACTGTTTTCATAATTTTGTATTTTCAAAATGACAAGTTCATATCTAATAAAAGTGCTAACGATTTGTCCACAGAAATAGATGTGTTGTTCTCCCGCGTAAGAACTTTATTGTAGGCTTTCTCTAACAGATTTTGATTTGTTGATGACACCAGTTCAGCAACGTTTCTCCTTTTAGTACGTTCAGAACAATCATTAAACTCTACTATTGGCCTACCTTTCTTACTGGTACTAGGAGCCTATAAATTCAAAGATTTTTACTTCAAATAAAAACAAGATAATCTCTTTACTTACAAGGTCTAAGTCTTCATCACTTGCAAAGAAATATGAATCCAGCCATGTACCATTTTTTTCTTCAAACTTTTTCTTAATATAATAACTCTTTTTCCATTTAGTTTATATTTTAAACAATATGAAATAAATTTCTTTCACCTAGTTTTATTTCAGAATTATTTTCTACATAACTTATTGGTGCAGATTTTGCATCACTAAATTTTTTGTGCTTAAGCCAGATATAAAAAACCACGAATTTTAATACGTCTTGGCACTAAAAATTGTAAATAAAAATCAAAGTTGGACGAAGTTGGAAATGAAACCAATTTTGTTTAAATGTACTTACTTGTAGAAGTATTATATTAAAATATGGAAAAAGTATTTTTGGTATTTTTTTTTTAATTGTCCACTAAAGTTGTAATATTCACAATAATTGATCTGTTTCGTTTTGTTTGCTTTCTTTGTAACGGTAAATCGCATATGAGTTACACGTTGTAAAAAAAAACATAACTGTGTTACAATTATATTTTGGACTAAATTTTACTACTATATCAAAACCCTTTTTAAAACCAATTTTGAAGTTTGTATACTTTTCTATCATTTTTTCAAATAATGGCATACTTAACAACAACCTTCAACTTAAAATCATCATATCTTTTTTAAAAGTCAATATTATTTAAAAATTATTTTTGATTTAATCAACTCAGAATACTACTAATAACATCAAATAGTGCTTCTTTTTATTCTGTATTTGGTTTGTTACAGTGTGCGTCGGTTCAATACCAGGCCACACTGTCTGACAATTTTCAAAAGCGATATTACCTCACAACAGTACTAGTGACTGGTTATGTGGATTTGCACTGTGAAAAACTTCACTAACTAATTTATCTGCCGTTCGGAACCGGCGTTTTTGGGTTTGTTGGCTTTCAATGAGTCTAGTTGATCATTCTTCATACATAAAAATCAATATTTATTTACAGAAGATAAGAAAAAGTTATTGTTGCTCAAGAGTGCATATCTTTTTCGATCTACCTTGGTTTTCATATTCTTCGTGAGATGTTCAAGGTTGTCATATATGCAAAAATAATTAAATTTATACAAATAAGTTAACGATGAGCATATTTTCAATAAAAAATATACAAAGGTATAAAAATTATACTGTTACGTTTTTAGCTTTTTAAAAACGTGTTTCTATGAGTTCGTAGATTGTAGTTAAAATAAAATAAATGTTGTGTTTGGTTTTAATTAAAAAAAATCTTTAATTCAACACAGTTTTGTGTACCACTGCTTGTAATCTTTTTACAAGCAATAACAATTTTTATTTTTAATTACTCTGTCTGTTTACAACTTTGTAAACAACAACAATTACTCGACAGATCTTTCTTCCTAAAGATCTTCCAACCCGATCGTAGCTATAACTTAGGTTCGATCACAACCTTTTCAACCAGAGGTTATCCCCACTTAACTCTCTTTACTGAGTTAGCTCCAACTAAACTAGTTTTTTACTTCACGATTCAATTCACGAGTTTCCTCCTTATAAACTCTCTTCACACAAACTGCACTCGCTGAGTTTACTTTACTTAAGCTCCACTCGCTGAATTTACGACACATAAGCTGATTGCTGTTCGCATCGATGTGCTTTTTATATGGCTGAGTAAACAACACATCGGAAGCTCTCGAACCTCTCGATATTTCAGGTAGATTCCATTTCTTTCTTTTAATTTCTTTTTAGTTCTTTTGTAGCCATGCGTATGTATACATCTACCTCTTTCAGGTCTTAGTGTTTGTTATTGCTTGTTTGTTGTCTGTTACTTGTTTTCTTTGCTGCTTAATATTGTTGTTGCCGTGTTATTTTTATTTACTTTGTCTCTGCTAATGGTTGTTGTTGTACATTTGGTTATTTGTAAACAGCACGTATAGTTGTTCTTGCAGCTTTTGTTTATTTATTTTAGCGATGTAAAAAACGCTGTGGTGCGCAACCTTATTGTTGTAACAATACTTATTTAAATTAACCGGTTATTCGTGGTAAACTAACCGGTTTATTCGGTATTTGAAAAATGAAGATTTTGAAAAAACGTATTCGACAGAACCGAAAAACCGGCTAAAATTGGTCGAATAATAACTGTCCGATCTCCCTAATTCCACTCCTGGATATGCATGTATGTGTTGCAACTCAATTAAGAAATTTGAAATTTTCTTATAGTTGTAGACCCGATGAAATTCCGAGCAGTAATTAGACAAATTGTGCCGATGGCGTAGCAATCCCCTTAACAACACTATTTAACTAACTACTTTATTTAACTTAACTACTTTATGTAATATATATTTCAATAAATTTGGATACCTGACTATCATTTAGAGGGAGTCTTTTATACTGCCATTGTTTAAATCTGGCAAAAGATCTGATATTCAAAATTATAGAGGCATAGCGGAATTAAGCAAGTTTTTTGAAAAATTAAGTACTGATCAGCTATATTCCTAGGCATCAAATGTCATATTCCAAAAAGGATGTTCAACCGTGACAAATTTACTTCTCCTTACAACCTTAACCTTCAATTGGTGCATTAAAAATTTTTAATAGTCTGTTCATTGGGGTCAATTTGACCTCACATATTTTTTTTACAATCTGTTTATATCCTGCTATTTTTAAGAAAAATTATACTTATTTTTATTGTTTTAACTAAATATGCATTATTTTAAATACAGAAATAAAATATTCAATTCAAATCAATTCAAGGAACTTAAGTTATTTTTTATGTTAATTATCAAACAACACATTCTTGTTTAAATTCGGAACATTGTAGCTTACTAATGTTAAATAATTGTCGAAGTAGAATTTTGAAGAATTTACTTCTCTCTTCTTAATTTCTTTCACACTTGGCAATGCTTTTGGTAAATCAGGTTTGTTTGAGCAAATCGTTCCAATTATTGTTATTTTTTTTTTCTGTAACATCTGTTCTGCTAACTTACAGTTAGTAAAAAAATTATCCGTTGTTATTGTTCTACCTTTTTGGGTATATAAATTCAACGCGTAATCAACAGAACGGGGTGCATCTGGTTGCCTGCCCACATAAATTTCTGCCTTCAATGGATACGAGTTAAGAGAATCACAAGTCCAAAATCATAAATTTTTATCACAGCTCGATAAAAAGGACTGTCATCCAGTCTGTACAGTTCATCCAATCTTTCGTCCCAGTTTTTATGAACATCAGCAAATATAAGTGTATTGATGTTTGCGATAGACACCAATCAAACTTGAAGCTAGATAAGGGTTATTGGAATTGCTACCTAAATATTCAATTATATCTGCTTTATGGGAGAAAGCTGAATATAATTCAAAATCAAGGAATGTAATTAAAAGGTATAAATAGGAGCGATTCTTTTGTATCAAATATACAGTAAATAATTTATTTAAAAATTATAATATTTATTCTAATTGTACATCTACATTAAGAAGATGTGAATAAAATTTATACTTATGTGTTTCCTTCACCAGAGTAGTCAATCCTGAGTGGGCGACCTTCCTAAGAGGGTTGTTTCTTCTTTGAGATCAAATGTGAGAGTGCTTATAGTTAATCGAAGTTAACAAAAAGGAAAACAAGAATTTCAAAAAAGACAAACATCTGTGGAAATATGGGAATTCAAATTGGAATATTCCCACAAAAGATTGACTACTACAACAAAGGTTGACTATTTAGCTCTACCTGTTTATAGTGCAATTCTATTACAATTCAATTCAAATTTCAAAGTTCTTATAATTAAATAATAACAATAATGATTATTGATAATAATAAATGGAATGATAATAGTTGTGATAATTTATATAATTCAAAATTCGTTAATAATAATAATAACAAATTTAATATTTAACATACATATAAAATATATATGTCCAATTGAAATTGGATAATAAGTAAACCTATTACTGCATAAATTTGAATTGAATTTGTATCGTACCAATACTATTATATTGACTAATGCTTCTGGAATAAGTGTTTTAAAAGCTTTTAGAGGACTGTTTATAGTCTGAGATTTTTGCACAGAAATTCCTTCTTTTTCACGCAAGACTTGAAAATCAGGTAGTCTCGTGATCTTAGGCGGATTTACACTCCCTTTTCTTTTGTAATATTTATTCTGAGCATAATATCAAACTCCTTCTTCATTCATGTTAGGCTCCTCAACAGCTTCTGCATTGAATTCTTCTTGCTCCGCATTACCTTCTATATCTTCCATTTCGTTTTCCACAATACTCTCCTCAGTTTATTCTTTAGAACAAGAGCAACTAATTTGAGGCCGTTCGTTAACATCGCAATCAGAAAAATACAAATCAATGTTATCATCTGCTAATTCTTCTTCATCAAATCCTTTGTCATCTAAAAGTAATCGAATAACATCGCTGTCCAGCCTTTTTCGAGCTATTTCACATAAAAATGTATATCTTCCGTATAATCTTGCTATAGTTTTGTAAACTTCTTTTTTCTAGTTTGTACTCCTTATATGAACTTTTTGTGAACAAGTAAAGTTTTCAACGCTGCAGCACTAAACGCTTCACTCACAGAACACTAAAAACATTATGATTTTAGTTTACATAGACAATATCAGATTAAGAAAGAGAAATCCTCAAAATTGCACTGTGTGTGAAATTCAAATTTAGTTTTATATAAAAAGGGAAATCCCTTAAATTGCGGTATAAAATATTCTTTTCAGTCGTTTCACAACAACAGGTTTATGAAGTAAAAAATTATACTAATAAATGTGCGTGGGGTCAATGCATCAATGCATCAAAGTATGATTTGTTTTAGAATTACTATTATAGTTAGGTTGTGTAAAAAATTTTGTTAAAATAATTGATTCTAAATTACGTACTTGAAGCTATTAGAGGCTATCTCAGTTGCCCATGGCAATAAACTAACAAGAAATTACTTTTTTTTGCATCTATTATGCCCTGGGGTTAATTTGACCCCAATGCACCAAGTGAAGGTAAATGGATTTTTTCGCAAAAAGCAAACTGATGTCATCTATATTGATTTTAGCAAAGCCTTTGATAAGGTGAATCACATTCTTCTATTGAAAAAATTACGAATGGTAGCGTTTACGGATGGTGCTATTAAATACATCAAATCTTAATTATCAAACAGAGCTCAAACTGTTTGTTTTAATGATACACTATCAAGGAGCAACATGCTTGTTCTGGGGTTCCATACAGTAGTCATCTTGGCTCTCTATTATTTTCTTTATTCATCAATGACCTGCTACAGGTAACAAAGCATTTACACATTTTATTGTACACATACTGATTATGTGAAAATTTTTCTGCCTTATAACGACTGCCGTTAAAAAGACTTGAATAAAACCTGAATAAACTTAATAGAGCTCAATGTTAAAAAATTTAAATTTGGGACCCTGTTTATCAAATACACTCTAATGCAATTGAGTCTTTACAAAAACAATTTTTAATATTTTGCCGACGTGGACTACATTCTGAACCGTGAAACATGCCACCTTATTTTGCCCGATTAGCTCTCATTAAATTACCATAGCTGAAAAGCCGTAGAACTATGTATGCTAAATTTGTCATTTAAATTATATATTGGCAAAGGCGATATATGTACATATTGCTCATTTATTGCAACAGTGTCATAACTCAAAAAACTTGATTTGTTAGTTAAGTGTTCTAAAATATGCGGAACATTGTGATGTATATTGTGTGAAAAATTTTTCGCGATTCGTATAAAATTATGAGCACAGAAGCAAAGTGGTCATTCCCATTTTAATGTTAAGTAATGGGAAATTGAATTTTAAAACAGCTCTCCTGAAAAATTTTGTTTTTTGAGTTATCACACTGTTGCGATAAATGAGCGATATGTTCAGGATTATTAACTAACCAAATATTTTTTAATATACACCATCGAATATCACGTTCTTTCTTACCACTCCACATTACATATTTTAGAGCTAATTATCCTGATGCTGACCCGCGTAGAAGGATTCCTTGTATAATAAAGGGTCCGCCATCTAACGTTTTTTTCAACTAGTGTTTATTTCGTGAATGGTAACACTTAGCTCATGCCTGATTTGACAGATAATTAGTTTTATCCTTGAACGAATATGGTTGTGTATATGATTGAACAACGCTGGGAAATATTGCGACATTACTTTCAAAATCATGGTAATGTTGCAGAATCAAAAACCATCTTTTCAGATGAAGCTCATTTTGATCTTGGCGGGTATGTAAACAAGCAAAATTGTCGCATTTGGGGCACAGAAAACCCGCACGCATACATTGAAAAGCCGACACACCCAAGACGAGTCACTGTTTGGTGCGGATTTTGGTCCAGAGGCATAATTGGACCATTTTTCTTCGAAAATGAGCAAGGAGTGGCGCAGTCAATGGCTATCGTTATCGCGCCATGTTGAACGAATTTTTTTATTAGCAACATTTGGTTTCAACAGGACGGCGCTACGCGCCTCACAGCCGAAGTTACACTCGAGATTTGGCGCCCTGTTTTTGAAGATCGCCTTATTAGCCGCAGTTCTGATGTCATTTAGCCACCTCGAAGCTGCGATTTGACACCGTTGGACTATTATTTGTGGGGTGCCGTCATAGTCACACAGATAAGTGTTACGCCAACAAGCCAGAGACAATTGAAGCTTTAAAGGACAATATTCGTGAAGCCATTGTTGAAAAACAACTGCACACAATCGATAATGTGCTTAAAAATTGGACCGATCGTGTAGGCTACTGCATGGCCAGCCGAGGCAGCAATTTGAATGAAATTATTTTCCATTATTAACCGGAAGGATTGTACTTTCAAATAAAAAAAGAAATTTGAGAAAATATTCAGTAGTTTTTTTTATAGCATTTAAAAAAAAATTATTTGGCGGACCCTTTATAATTTGTAACTTTATTTTGTTCCTTTAATAATTTAAAAAAAAAAATTTGTTAGTCTTATTCTATGTACTATTCTGAATGTCTGTAAGGTTTAAATCCATGGACTAATGTAAATAAATAAATAAATTAAAATAAAGTGATTACAAAGTACACATGAATGTGCAAAAGAACAATCGAATATACTGACTTTCTGTTAACAAGAAATAAAATACTTATAAATGTAAACAAACCGCGTTATAATACATACACGGTCGCCTCAACGCAAACCCACTTGATTTACCGTTTAGTAGGCAGGCATACACACACACGACTTACGGCCCAACCATAATATGTGTAAGCTAACTTCAACGACTGTGCGAATACAAACAATCAAATGTGTATAACCATAATGTACTTAACAAACTTTATGTCAAGTTTCGTTCAGTTTCATTATTTTACGTTCGAGCAAACGTGATTGCACGTTACGTACTTAAACAGCTGTACTGTACAGTACTTAAATAGAAACACGTTGTGTAATAGATGCACTTGCTTTTATTCGTTAATGAAACAGCGACGATTAAACCTGTATAGCGGGGTGTATGCAAATTTTTTTAATTTTTATTTAAAAGTATTTTTTTTTTTTATAAAACTTAAATTTGTACACATAATATTAATATTTTTATATTTCTAATAAAAAATCAATTCATGTCAGGGTTGCAAAAGTTGGTACAATTGTACTTTTTTTGGTACATTTTCAGACTCAAAAGTACAATGGTACACCAATTATACATATGGTATAATTTAGTAAGTTTCTCGGCTTATTTTCCTTAATGTAATTTCCCTAGTTGATTTACAGTGGCAACTCATCTTTACTATCATTTCAAACAACTGCAACTAACTTCACTTTATAGGAAATCACTCTTTGTTACAAACACGCCTTGTAAGTCTTGCAGTCATAGCAAACCTAGCATATCTGCCACATTTTGCTACGTCACAACAACAAATTATATGAAAGTGTCGTTTGCTACACTTATGCATATTTGCTACCCAAAAAAGCATTGTAAGTTTGCTATACTTAAACAGCCAACTTTTATGTGCCCAAAATACTTAAACTTGTTTTTACACAGTAGGCAAATTCCAAACGATATCGTGTGAAATCATGTAAAGACAGGGTTAGGTGTAAAATAAATAAAATATTGGAAAATATTTTTTTTTTTTTTGATAATAATTTCAAAAAATATTTATTTGTTTTAATATTTTAAATTTGCTAAAGGTTCCATAAAAGAAACTCACTATTTGTTGCTGAAATTGAGGTCATGGGTGAATTCCAAAACATCAAAATACATTGCAGTGATGCAGTTTTACTACTGTTTCAAAACAAAGTAATCAACTGTGTTGCATTAATCAACACATTGCATTGTTTTTACGTTTAGAAACACTTTGTTGCAATCACTTGCTTTTAAAATGGAGGTGTCAATATTGAAAAGTATTATTTCGAAAAATTTAATAGAATTATTTGAAGAAACGCCTCAAAATAACTTTAAAATTGTCCAAAAATACCTTAGAAGTAAAAGAAAAAAACGCTTAATTGCCGTTAATGAAATAATTAACAAGAAAGTAGGAAGACGTGTGCCAAAATGTAAAGAATTTACAAAAACTATTGGAGAGATGCCTGATGACATTTTTTATAGCCATTTTCGTATGAGGACTTCAACATTTAAGGTAAGATATTCATACATAATTTTCTAATCGTATTGGGGTACAATAATATTTTTCCAGAAATTGTACTGCATGCTACAGCCTTTATGGAAGATTGCAAAAACGGGTCGTCCTTGCATTACTCTTAAGAATGCTCTTTATATAACACTAGAAACTCGGAAATCAAAATAGCCTTCGCGAAATTAGTGACCGTTTTAACATCGGTCGCGGTACTTCATATAGAGCTTTTACAAAAATTATTCGCCTTATTAATAAACTTAAGACAAAAATAATTAAGTTTCCTATGACTGAAAATGATCAAGAAAAACTATACAAGGGTTTGAAGAAAGTCGTCCACATCCATTTCCTTTCGTACTAGTTTGCATAGATGGTACCCATATACGGATATTGCAGCCGAAAAAAGATAGCATTAGCTTTTATAATCGAAAAGGAACACACTCTGTGGTGGTTCAGGTACGCAAACGAATGTATATTAATATGTCCATATGTACATACGTATTTAAATTTTATTTACATATATAATATATAATATAATATATAATATATAATAAATAATATATAATATATAATATATAATATATAATATATAATATATAATATATAATATATAATATATAATATATAATATATAATATATAATATATAATATATAATATATAATATATAATATATAATATATAATATATAATATATAATATATAATATATAATATATAATATATAATATATAATATATAATATATAATATATAATATATAATATATAATATATAATATATAATATATAATATATAATATATAATATATAATATATAATATATAATATATAATATATAATATATAATATATAATATATAATATATAATATATAATATATAATATATAATATATAATATATAATATATAATATATAATATATAATATATAATATATAATATATAATATATAATATATAATATATAATATATAATATATAATATATAATATATAATATATAATATATAATATATAATATATAATATATAATATATAATATATAATATATAATATATAATATATAATATATAATATATAATATATAATATATAATATATAATATATAATATATAATATATAATATATAATATATAATATATAATATATAATATATAATATATAATATATAATATATAATATATAATATATAATATATAATATATAATATATAATATATAATATATAATATATAATATATAATATATATTATTTTTATATATATATTTTTTATATATTTTTTTTATATATTTTTTTTAGGCCCGATACAACTTTAAATTGTAGAAAATAACTTTAAAATAATAAAATTCTATATTCGAAAAACCAATACATGGCACCAACATTTCAAAAATATTTGGCTTTTTGCCAGCACGAAGCGCATTCTGCACGTCTAACTCTGGGCCACTTTTTCGAGCAGTGCTGGTCGAATGCCACGGATAACACGAACAATGTTGGCCTCCCGTGGCAACACAGGAAAGAACTAAGAGTTTGGTTTCACTCCATATGCGGCAATTTTGTTTATAAACTAACCCGTTAACCCAAAAATGAGTCTTAATGCTGAACATAATTTTGTCCTCCATAAGTTGCTCGAATTGACTATTGATTTTCAAAGTAAATCTGAATAATTTGGTAGTATTGAAGCGTCAATCTGTTCGTGATGATTTGCCAGAGTATTGATCATAAATATCAAAAGGTGAACCCGTGGTCAATTGGCATTAAACAAAACACCCTCTATAGCAAAAATTTGGCTTTACTATAAATTAGTTTTCAAGAATTTGTACCAACAGTTAATTTATCTCCTTTCTTCACTTCAAAACATTAATTTAACTATCAGAATCTAAATTGAAAACACTCAGATTGTCATAATTATAATTCTCCCACACGTTCTCCAAATTACAACAGTTACTACAGATGTGTTCCATTCTCTTCTAATAATGCTGCATAAAAAACAGTACCTAAATTATGCACAAGAACTAATTGAGCTTCCTAGGTTTCTTATTCAAAAAATTGCTGCACAATTTTCGTAAAGTTAAGCTAAGTCAACTGATTTATTCACTTTTTCTTAGCTCCACACAAAAATTTTTTTTACATTTGACGTTAGCAAATTCTGTACAAAACCATGTTTAATTTTCTAATTTAATAACATTTGCACAGAATACTTAACCAATAAATTTAGATCACTCCACAAGTAAAACATGATGCAATTTTAAAATCAGTAAATATTAGTTTCAAAAGTTTGATGGCACAGTTTGCAGAAACGTAAAAGTGTGGTATACAAAAATAGTCGCTGCTTCAGCATTACTTCGACCAGTTCCTTTAGTTCAGTTAGCTATTTTTTTGCATTAGAGCTTGAGTGTTTCAAAGAAAATTAAGAATGATATAAAGTTTTGTGTGATTTAGATGTTTGCGTACTGATTTAGATGTTGTGCATAAATCAGTACATGTACTGATAAAAACACTACGTCTGGCAACCATAGTATATCCTAACAATTGCGGGACCTGCAAATCAGTTGAATTAAATTTTACGTCAGGTCTGAAAGTGATACACCTTGTTGAAAAATTCGACAGCAGCAATAAAACACAACAGCTTTTAAATTTAACTTTATAGTTTATTGTGCTTAGATTTCTACATAAAAAATTCAATTAATTACAAATTATATAAATTTAATTTTATGCCTTACTCCTCAACCACATTCAAAAACTTCTGCTCTGTATCGTAGCCGCAACCAGTATGATACACAATTTCAGTATTAAACTAAAGTATTTAAGAAAATACTGATCCCCTTTTGCTTCATTGACCAATCAGAAAATTTCCTTTTAAATATGTCCTCTCAGTATTAGGTAAATATCTAAGTAATCACTGATCCCTTTTTGTTTAATTGTCAGCTCTTTATTATTGGTTGGTTATCCGAAGAGGGAAGGTGGGAAGACTTGAATGATTATTATTTAAAAGGATGACGTGAATGAAAATTTTTAACACTCCCCCCAAGTATATCCTCCCCAGGATCTACCTCTTGTGTGGGATGCCTAACATCGAGCACTGCAATCATCGCCGCTGGTCTTACATAGACTCCAGTTGAAGTTCGGATTGTAACTTTTCCTACTTGACCATCTGCTCCAGTGTGCACCGCTTGCACAACGCCTTTTGGCCAACAGTTTCTCGGGTTCCCTGGATCATCATTAACTTCAATGGGGTTAACCTTGTCAAACCATTTGCTGCAATGGGTAATTATTGGTTAGTATTCCTTGATTCACCTTTTCCAAACCATATTAGCCATTTGTTGTGCTGATAGCCAGGACTTTCGTAAAGTCATTCCATCTACGTTGCCTTCCAGCAGTGGCTTGGAGCCATTTGAGCTTCCCAGAATGAAATGATTGGGTGTGAGCGCTTCCCCTTCTTCAGGACTTACAGTGATGTAGGTTAGTGGGCGTGAATTTACTGTCATTTCAATTTCCATTAATGCAGCGCGTAAAAGTTCATCTGTTGGAGTGCGGGTCGCGACTATATTTAAAAGTACATTTTTGACAGAGCGAACCAAACGTTCCCATGCGCCACCCATATGGGGTGAAGCAGGAGGTATAAATTTCCATGTAGTAGTGGCAGTTGTAAATTCTCTAATAAACTCGTGTTTGTTAGCAGTTAACAATGCCTCTGCCAGCTCTCGATCAGCACCCTTGAAATTTGTACCATTGTCGCTCTATATCTCCAGGGGGGTCCCTCGACGTACAATAAATTTCGAACTGCTAGCACGAATCAGTCGTTAAGCTATGTGCGATTTCCAAATGGATTGCCCGCGTGGTCAGACATGTGAACAATACAACGTATCGTTTTTCTCTACTACGACGAACAGCTACCATCAGCGGGCCAAAGTAATCGACTCCAACATAGGAAAAGGGGCGACAAAATGCTGCTATTATTGATGAATGGAGGCTACCCATTTGTGGTGGCTTGGGGATAGCACCACGATTTCGACATAGTTGACAACTTTTTCTAGCTTTGTAGACTACAGTTCGCAGCTGGGGTATCCAATACTTTTGTCTTAGCTCGTTGACGACGGTCTCGTTATTGCCATGATGGTATCTGCAATGAAATTCATCAATAATTAATGTTGTTATATGGTGTCTACATGGCAATATTATCGGGTCGAAGCCGTTCCACAATTTCGCACGCCCACGTCATCCAAATAAGGTGATAATTTGTATAATGAACTAGTTCTTGGTACAGCTGAGCTTCTTTGTATAACAAATATTGAGCGGAGAGTGTGTCTTCCTATAGTGGGTTTGCATAAGCGATATCTCTGTTTTCTTTAAAATTTTCCATACTCGAATAGCTTGTAAAATTTTCGCCATGACTCGAACAAGTCTTTTCCAGGTACAAATTCTATTAGCTGCTACCGACAGAGGTGAAATCATGTTATTTTGCTTGTGTTGATATCCAATGTAACATGTGCGTAACTCGTTATCGCCTTCCGAAGAGGTTTCGGATCTTCTTTTGGGCCATTCTGATTACTTCATTTTTAAAAGCGATGGGCCATTGAACCATCTACTATGTTCTGAAAACTCCGGCGTCCTTTTCCATTTAGTGGCTTCGTCGGCAACGTTGTCATCTGTGGGTACCCAGCGCCAGTTGCTAAGCTCCGACAAATCTAAGATCTCACTGACTCTGAAGGCGACAAACTGTTTGAAGCGACCGTGATCTGAACTGAGCCACGATAATGCCGTACTGGAATCGGTCCAATATATGTACTTTTTGATTTTCAGTGATTAGGATGCACCCAAGCTTTTCGCCAGTCGAGCCCCAATCACAGCTGCTTGTAATTCTAATCGAGGAATGGATTGTATTTTTATGGGTGAAACCTTAGTTTTGCAGCCTAGTAGACTTACAGTGAAATCGCGACCATCTGTACATCTCAGGTAACTAACTGCTGCATAAGAGTCTTCACTGGCATCAACGAATGTATGAATTTCTAGCGATGTAATTATTTTATAACTTGCTTTGATATAACATCTTGGGATTCGCAAAGCCTCCACTTGCGGTAAAAGGTTTATCCACCGCACTCATTTTTCGAATTGTTCATCTCCAATAACTTCATTCCACGAACAACCAGTCCGCCAGGTTTCCTGAAAAATAGTTTTGGCGAAGACTACATAAAAACCGAGAAGACCGAGTGGGTCGAATATAGTCATAACTAGACTAAGGACTTCTCTTTTAGTAGGCCGTTGATTTCCACTCAACAAATCGCTAGTCTTGTAACGATGCGAAATTTTATATACCAAGGTATCGGTTGCCATATCCCACCACATGCCTAAGACTTTTTCTGCCGCGCAAGCGCCCTCTATATTAAAATTGATTTCGTCAATAGTTACAACGTTTAGCGCATCTATGACTCTTTTTGAATTTGATACCCAGTTTCGAATGTGAAATCCAGCCTGTGAGTGAACGAACTTCACTTCTTGCGCAAGTCTTATTGCTTCTTCCTCGCTATCTACGCTATCTAGCATATCATCAACATAGTGGTTCTCTATTATACACCGTGTGGCTTCAGGGTATTGCTCTTTAAAATCATTTGCATTTTTATTCTTCACACACTGCGCGCAGCTGGGTGAACAGGAAGCACCAAATGTCATTACCTGCATAATATACGTCTCACGCTGTTTATCTCGCCAAAAGAACCTTTGATATTGTTGGTCTTCCTTTCTTATTCTGACCTGGTGGTACATTTCAGCTATATCACCGCCTATAGCAACCCGTTTTTGTCTGAATTTTCATATTACTGAAATAATAGATATAAGCTGGTCAGGTCCTTTAAGTAACATGTAATTTAGGGATATATTATTAACCTTTGCGGCTGCATCCCAGACCAGTCGAATTTTCCCAGGCTTATTAATATTTATAACCGGGAAAACAGGTAAGTACCAGCAGCTTTTAACTTGTATTTCAGATGGTAGTAACTTTCTCGCATAGCCTTTTGCAATGTAATCTTCCATCTTTGTCTGCAATGAGTTGTACAAAGGTGGATCATTTTTCATTTTTTCTTGCAAGATAGTGGCACGCTTTCGTGCCATCGTAAAGCATCCGGCAGTGTTTCTGGACCGCGCAAAGTAAACCAGTTTCGAAGTAGTTACCCACGCGGTGTGTGAGATTTTCCAACTGTTACATAGCATACTTGTCTTCAAAGGATAGGCTATTTCTTTTATCGTATATCATATCGATAGAGTTGTCATTAACTATACAATTTCGTACTAAATTGAGTAGCTCATCAGCCGATTTAGCATCGCAGGTGCATACGGAAAAGGAGTGATAATAAACCTCTCCAACAATGGACCGACCTGGAGCTATTATCCCTTTTACCATCCACACCAATCTGGTTTTTTCTGCAACTATTTCGTTTTCATATCCTTCCTTTATTTTGTAACATTGGCTAACGCTTGTGTTGTTAAGACCAATCAATATTTGTGAGGTAGCATTTACGTATGATTCTAATGGAATGTTTTTTAAGTGTGCGTACTGTCGTTGCAGCTGTTTTGCATCAACAGTTTGCAAAGGTAAGTCCAACTTTTTCACAGTATGTATATATTTTAATAGAAACCGCTTTCTTGGATCTGCACCTGACATTTCAAAACTAATTACTACGGACTCGTCCTCATTGCGCAACATATTTGATGTCCATCGCATACAAAATAGCTGCCGTTCTCCATTAATATTTAAGATTTTGAAAAGCTTCTCATCCATCAGACTTAAAGATGATCCATCGTCAAAGAAAGCATAAGTAGATATTTTTACACCGTTGCCCTAAATAGTGATGGGAAGGACACGGAAAAGAATTGTATTAGCTGCATTGGAATAGTGCACATTACAATTAGCACTTACCTTCGGCTTCACTGTTGAAGCGGGTGAAGGCCTATTGTGTAAGATGGGATGATGATCCATATTACAGTCGTCAATGTTGCATTTAAGCCCAGATGTACATGGTCGTGGATAGTGAGACAACAAACAGATTTTGCACAAGTTGTATTTATGAATTATTTTCCATTTTTCCGATCTGCGCAATTTTGTGAAATGAATGCATAATGCCAATTTCTCGCAACAACCTTTGCAAGCTACACATTTTATGGCTGATTGTACCTTGGCCCACACCACGGCGCTATGAGTATTTATATTTCCACCCCGCCTATGTACCTTAGATGACGCACTTGGCAGAAGAACACTATTAGCGCCTTGTGCTAGCTGGAACAACCAGTTGCTAAAGTCTTCCAAGGTACAGGAAGTCAATGCTGATCTATGGATACCCCAGAACGCAGCAATCAGGCCTGGAAGTTTGCATACCAACTCTTGCTGCAGCTCAGGATTGTTAAGATAACTTGTAATGTTGGCAGCTTTCATGGTTGCACATACATTTTGTACCTCTATCGCAAAGTCTACAATAGTCTCTAATCGTGACTCCTTTGGTGAAAGCATATCCCTTATTTGATTTAGCAAAATGTCAATTATTAATTCTGGGCGCCCAAATTTCATCCGCAATGTTGAAAGAATTTGAGGCACGCATGCCACATTTAGTAAAAGGCGTTTTACAGAGTTACGGGCTGCACCATCTAGAACGTGGCGAAGGCGAATCAGGTTTTCTTCAACTGAAAAGCCACATAGTTGCGTCATTTACTCATACGTGGCTTGAAACAGAGTCCACTCCTCAGGTTTGCCGGTAAATTTTGGCAAATCCTTTGCTAGTCCCTTGCGGGCTGCTATGTGTCCAGGTGTTAACCGTGGTGATGTTAAATTCGTAATTGGTTGGTGGATAGGCGGATTATTACCTTCCGTCGAATTTAAGGGAATCATACCAGGCGCTCACTGAGACGTAGATTCTGTTTAACGCCGCTGAGGTGTTGTGGTGTTGTCAGTTAACAGCATTTGATCTAATGCCCGCACAAACGTACACTCATTAGTAACATTGCCAAGATTAGATGGTCTAGGTAATGATACATTGGCTAATTCATCCTGCTGTTCTGCTGGGGCTTTTCTACTTTGTACCCAGTCGCTACATCGAGCTACGCGAATCGAGACTTTGCTAGAAGATGCAAAGGTATCATTTTCAGCCCTCTGTTGCAACAAAGATCTTCTTTTTTTATAAGCAACTCCTGTTGCTGTAGTAGTTTACTTTTCTCAGCAATCACTACTAATTCTTTATCGATCATGTCTAACTCCACCTGAAGTTGTCGTGATCTCTTTGAAGAATCTTTCGAGCCAATTGAGGCGATTGAGCCTTCTTCCTCAATAAGTGTCTCATTAGCAGGTGTTTGCAACCTGCCTTCTTCGTTTGCCTTAGACTGATTTGCTTGCATCGTAGAAGCTCCAGAAAATTTAAAATTGTTGAAAAATTCGGCAGCAGCAATAAAACACAAGAGCTTTTGAATTTAACTTTATTGTTTATTGTGCTTAAATTTCTAAATAAAAAAAATTCAATTAATTACAAATTATATAAATTTAATTTTATGCCTTACTCATCAACCACACTCAAAAACTTCTGCTCTGTATCGTAGCCGCAACCAGTGTGATACACAATTTCAGTATTAAACTAAAGTATTTAAGAAAATACTGATCCCATTTTGCTTCATTGACCAATCAGAAAATTTCCTTTTAAATATGTCCTCTCAGTATTAGGTAAATATCTAAGTAATCACTGATCCCTTTTTGTTTAATTGTCAGCTGTTTATTATTGGTTGGTTATCCGAAGAGGGAAGGTGGGAAGACTTGAATGATTATTATTTAACAGGGTGACGTGAATGAAAATTATTAACAGACCTTTTAAGTGTGATTGCTATAAAATGAGGGCGTCCTCTAGTCGTAGCATTTCTTCCTTTATATTATATGCTCCTGATGATATGTTTGATGCTGTTGTTAATACTGTGTTCTGGCCACAGGGCACTTTGGTCTGTGTATTTCAATTTAGGGAAAACCTGTCATTGAAAACCTGGGATTGTCACTGAATGTCCATGGACTTAGGTCTAAGCTTAAATGCTATAAATGTAGTTTTGATTTTGATATAATGGTTTTACTGAGACTTGGCTTAATGCTGATATCTTTGATTTTGAAATCATGTCTAGTGTTTCCAATATCTTTATGCACGATAGGAACAGGGGTGCTAGTGGTGTTCTTATTGCTGTATGTGCTAGTTATATGTCTGAATTGATTATTTTCTCTTTTTCTGATAATGTTGAATTTATTTATGTTAAGGTGCAAATTCGTGAATGGCCTTTATAAAGGGTCCGCCAAATAATTTCTTTTTTTAAAATGCTATAAAAAAAACTACTGAATATTTTCTCAATTTATTTTTTTATTTGAAAGTACAATCCTTCCGGTTAATAATGGGAAATAATTTCATTCAAATGGCTGCCTCGGCTGGCCATGCAGTAGCCTACACGATCGGTCCAATTTTTAAGCACATTATCGATTGTGTGCAGCTGTATTTCACCAATACAGGGCGCAAAACATCGTGTGTAGCTTCGGCTGTGTGGCACGTAGCGCCGTCCTGTTGAAACCAAATGTTGCGAATATCCTCCTCTTCAATTTTTGTGAACAAAAATTCGTTCAGCGATAACGACCGCCATTGACTGTAACAGCCACTCCTTGCTCATATTCGAAGAAAAATGGCCTAATTATGCCTCTCGGCTTTTCTATGTATGCGTGCGGGTTTTCTGTGCCCCAAATGCGACAATTTTCCTTGTTTACATACCCGCCAAGATCAAAATGAGCTGATGAAGATGATTTTTTTTTTTTTTTTGGCAAAATCGGCATCTTCTCTAAGTCGGTCGCAGGCCCACTTAGAGAAGCGTATACACAACCATATTCGTTCAGCGGAAGGATAAAACTAATTATCTTTCAAATCAGACATGAGCTAAGTGTTACCACTCACGAAATAAGCACTAGTTGAAAAAAGAACGTTAGATGGCGGACCCTTTACATATATCACCTGCTCATATATTCCTCCTTGTTCTGAGTTGCGTATCTACGGGGCTCATTTGGATTTGGTTTCTAAAGTAAGGGATTGAATGGAGCATAGTGGGCTTTTAGAGGTCCTGGGTAACTTTAATCTTTTGTCGTTAATACCGTCTTCTTCAGTCGCATCTTATGGGAAAATTCTAACTGTTATGTCTGATCTTGTTCTCTTTTAATTGAACCAAGTATGGGTAGGATTTTGGATTTTATTTTTTTGTTGACCCAAGTGTGTTTTTCTTTATTTCGTATGGATCCTATATCTGTCCCGAAGGATATTTATCGTTGTTACTGCGAATTGAATCTGATTTTTGTTTATCTAAGGGTGTGATTTTAGTCGTTTAAGTTCATTGCTATCTTCTATTGATTAGTCTTCTTTATTTAGTTCACAACAATATGACTCTTATTCACTTGACAAGATTATAGATAGTTTTTATGTGGTACTATTACAATGCTTTGAGAAGTGTGTTCCATTTGTATACAGTTGTTTGGATCATTCTAGTTCTCCACGGAATTTTGCTAGACTAGTAAACTGGTTGTTTGAAAGGTTTGTGAGATCGGGTTCTAGAATTGATTAGTGCTATACTGGTCAGATTATGATAGGATGAATCATTATTGTTATACGGAGTATTTGAATACAATCGAGTCTAATTTTAGTAGTAACAAGAAATCTTTTTAAGGTTTCGTTCGTGAGTTCCGCAGGATAGCCGTTTGGGTCCCGCTTTTGTTCTTGTTATTCCTTAACGACGATCCTGATGTATTTTCTAAGTGAAATATTCTTTTCGTACTTCTGATGATATTTATTTTCAGACTGTTCTACAGCGAAATATTCATGTTTTTGTTTGTTGGTGCAAAATTAATTTAATGAATCTCAACTTGAGGAAATGTAAACATATGTTTTTTTTCAGCAGGACTTAAATTCCTTAAATTAAATTAGGTTTATAACTGATTATGGGACAGGAAACTGTCATTCGTTAATCATATTAGCATGACAACTAGTAAGGCTCGGTCTGTCCTTGGTTTTATGAAAAAATGATCCAGGGAGTTCTCTGATCTCTATGTTACGAGACAGTTGTACATTTAAATAACAGAGTTGCTGAATAGCTGATAGATATAAGTTAGATTTTAAATACATATGTAAATAAATAAAACATCACTTGAAAAGCACAAACCTTTTGAACCGGTCGTGTTTTTATTTCGATTTCATTCACTTTAATTTAATTTTTCCTAGTTCCCAATTTTCTGTTTTAAATTATAATTTATTTAATTTAAATAGTTCCTAAAAACTATTAGGAATAAACACCTCAGTTGCTTGGAATCCTTATTATAATATCAGTTTCATATTGATCCAATTGAGTGCAGAGGTAGTTTATATTATTCTGTTTACGTGGCTTACAGTGGAATTATGTTAATAGATATCCTTTCTATGGGGCGAGGTTGGGCCTGATAAAACTTCCTACATTAGTGCGTAGAAGGTCTGTTTTGGGTATTTGTTTAACTTGTAACCTTATTGCGGGTGATATTGATTCTAGGTTTTTACTTCTAAACCTGGATTTTAGCATACCTGTTAGATTTTTCCATCATTATCGTCCGCTTGCGTTGGACTGCTTCAGGACGAATTATGCGACTTCGTTTCCTTTTCGTAGATTATGTGAGGATTACAATTTTCATTACGAGTTTATCGATCTTAACTGTTACGTCAATAATATTAAACGTAAGGGGGTGTCAAAAATTGAGGTATTATTTTGATTTTAATAAAAAAAGACTTATTTTCAGATGTTAAAAATATTTATATTTCAGTTTAATACAAATAAGTTCCGTTTAAAAATTAAACATTATGTCAACCAAGTGACCCTTCTTACTGGCTCGGCAAAATATTTTTTTTTAATATCTGAAAAAAAATTTTTTTTTAAACTTAAAATGATACCACAATTTTGGACACCCTATAGCTTCCTTTCAAACATTAATTTGTAAATTTTATAATGTATATCTTCTTAACTAATTCAGGTATATGTTTATTAGCTTTAAAAACGTATGTATATTAATTGTTTTTATGTTCAGCTTGTAATTAAGGTCTGTAGCCTCCTCGGGCGGGTGAGGGCTGGTAAGTGAGAGATGGGATCGTTCGAGAAAAAAATTCCACCGAAATATTGGCGGCTAAAAGCACAACACAACAAAAATTTTATATTTTTAATATTAGCGGTTTGCATTCTTGGTAGTAATTTTAAAACCCTGGTTTATTCTTAATTTATTTTTTTATTTGTTTATTTAACTATCAGAGATACAAAGTAATTTTAATGTGGCTTACATGTTTTGTGATTGTATCAAATGATATTACAGCAAATATTAGCGTTATATGTGCATTAAAAACATTACTTAAATTAAAGGAAATATATTATGGTTAATAGGAAAAAGATAGTAAAAAACTTATACTAAATATCACAAAGAATAAGTAAATCTCCTTAGGTGTTCTTAGTTTGAATCTTATCATTTCTGTGAATGATAGTCATATTTTTAATAACAGTTTCTATAGACTTAGATGTGCTTAAGTGTGTAAGTCTTTTGTGGAAAATCTACTGAGAAGGTTGTATATAATCTTAGGATTTTTATTCTGTATAATCTGCAATCTTTTTCTATGAGTTTTCGCACAGTTTGTCAACACTAGACAGACGACATATGTTAAAATCGGTCTAATGCACATTGTGTACAATAGTATCTTAATATTTGTATTTAGTGGACTTTCTATTAAAAAGAGGGTAAAGAGATCTGCTACAAATTACTGCTTTTGAACAGATAACATCTATGTGCTCCTTAAAAAGTAATTTGTGATCGAGAGTTACGCTGACGTATCTAATGGAATTTGAAAACGGTATTATCTTGCCTTAGATAGGGAAAGGACGAGTAGGGATTCTCTTCAATGATCTATTCAATGGAAAAATTATGGCCTGCCTTCATTAATCTTAATTTTCCATTTTGTGAAAAATTTATGAGCAGAAGCAAGTGATCTTGGCATACGTTTCAAGATTGCATTAGAAACCTTTCCCTGATAAATAGCTACATCACTATTTGATAGACTTAAAATCAGAAATATAAAGCGAATATAGGGGAATAGAACTGTTCCCTGTGGCACTCCAGCAGGTTTTGATTTCTGAGCAGACCTGCTACCATAAATATAAACAGAGAAAAATCTATCGCTAAGATAACTCTTAATTAGTCTCACCAAATATAAAGGCACACTTATTTTCTTAAGTTTATAAACAAGCCCTGAATGCCATATGGAGTCAAATGCTTTTTCAATATCTAAAAAGAAAACTCCTGTAGAAAGTCTCTTACTATTGTTGTAATTTATCATTTTGACAACACGCCCAATTTGAAGCGTTGTGGAGTGCTGAGCCATAAAGCCATATTGGCAATTATGGATTAAATAATTTTCATCCACAAAAGTTTTTAACCTGCTAAAAATTATTTTCTCAAATATTTTGTCAATACCATTTAAAAGGCTAATTGGACGATAACTACTATATAGCTTAGGGTTTTTACCATTCTTTAAAACTGGGATCACTTTCGCTTCTCTGAAGTGGAGTGGAAAGTACGAATTTTGGATACAGAATTTAAAAATCCTGACTCGCAAGTCCAGAGCTGTGTTGGGAAGCTTTTTAAAAACAATGTTTTGAATACCATCTGGTCATAGAGCCCTGGAATTTTTGAGATTATTGATATGTAATGCTAATTCTTCCCTGTTTGTTAAACAAATAGAGTCATTATTGGTTTGAATTTTTTCAAGTGATCTTACTGTTGTCTTTACTTTTCCTATTGTTCTTACCCTTAAAGTATTTAGCTAACTTCCAAAGTTGTTTGCTTCGAACAGGAAGTTTAGATAGCATTTCTGTCCACTGATTACGTTTAGCATTATTAATATTAATAGATATTAGATTATTCAGTTCACGAATAATTGCACCGATAGTAATTTTCAGGTTTGGGTCAAGCACCTTGGATAATGCCTTCTATGAGAATTTCTAATTTTAATAAACGCTTACACAGAAAAGGTATATTAAAGGACTTCTCCTTAAAAGATTTACGTGGTATAGTTTCAAAACAGGATTCATTCAATAGATAATTAAAAATTTGAATAACCTAATCTATGTTGGATAGGGAGATTTTCCTACTTAAATCTAAATCTGTTCCAATCTGTGTATAGTTAAAGAATAATTTTTCAATTTCGATAACGTTTTCGGTTATTGTAAAAGATATAGGTATGTGATCTGAATTTAATTGAAAAGGATGGGTATCAATATCTGTAAACGTAAGGGATGAATGTTGAATGTCTTCTATACAGACGGGTTTGGGGAAATCTGGTTGGGCTTGATGGAATATAAATATAATAATTTGATGATAATTGGTGTTTAAACAGCGCTTCATTTACTTTTGCACAGTTCCAGTGGTTGTGATGAGCATTAAAATCAGCCAGGATGAAAAATTCGCTAGGTATTGTTGTAAGAGTGCTTAGATCTTCTAAAATGTCGTTTGTATATTTCGGATAATAAACTGAAATAAGCAGAACTTCCTTGTTGTTTATCGTAACTGATACGAAATATTCTCAAACAGTTTGGTTGAAAGTGGATTCAGTAATTTATATTGAATTCACGCTCTAATTACCATTGCAACACTTCTCACGTGTGATGTTTTATCGTTTCTGTATACTTTGTAACCAGCTAATCAAAGTTTGTGTTTGTTGGTAAGAAAAGTTTCATTCAGGATTATTACGTCCACTAGTTGTTCTTTTATAAATATATCTAGTTGAGAGGAATCAGATGGATTTGTAATACCTTGACAATGCATTAGCTTGAGACATTGTAGAATTTTTGATTTATATTGCATGTTTAAGTAAAGACATTAGAACGTTAAGTTGTTCAGCTTTTGTGGTACATTTACGTATGCTATGGCTCCAGTAAATATATTAAATAACTCGTCGATTATAAAAAGATCATCGCAGCCTTTTTGCTGGTTCGAGAACTTCAGAGCAACGTAGGTCCTAGTATGGTTAGATAGTACACTGTTTAAAACCGAAACACCTGTAAAACGATTGAATGATTTAGGTTTTGCAGAAACATTTCTTTTAATAATTAAATTTTGACGCATAACTATAAAATCTTTTCGGCTCTGGCAGCGGAGGTCGTCCACTCCCTGGTTAATATATTTCCGGTTCTTTTTGGAACAGTTGAAGCATTTAAAAGAGACTGCGACATCCTTTTGAGTTTTATCAATAATGCAGGTAAAATAGTCATAGTTTCCTCCACAGGCGATGCAGGTGTTGTTACATTTGGTGCAAAACGTAGGACCTTTGTTTTTCATGGTTGGATTTCCCCAATGTACTGCTATGCCACTTAAATATCTTATTTTGTGTATATCACTTATAGCGTGACGCGACCTGTCGAATTCCAGTATGTAAAGGCCATCATCGATAGAAGATCGCGCTGTTAAGATTTCTTTTATGGTAAAAGCAGTAATATTGAATTTGCTTTTTAAATCTTCATTGATTACCACTGTAAGCATTTTCGGTAGTCCAAAAAGAACTAATTTAAAAAGCTTCTTATCTTTTATATCATGAGTGTAGATTTTGTAGTTTTCTTTGGCAAGAATCGACTTTGCACTTAAGTATTCTGATTTCGTTGGAGAAATCACTTTTGTTCCTGTTCAGATACGTTTCTATTGGTATGCTCTTCCAAGTCTGTTATATACACTTAAATACCCGTGTATGGGATCTATAACTATTGGTGGAGTGATAGTTTTTAATTCGTGTTCAATTTTCCCTTCACTCTAGGAATCATTGTTGGCCAAGTTTTCCATATCTGTAAATCGATTTGTGTTATTACTATTTTTATTTTTTGGGACATTTCCCCAAAATCTTTTACGCTTATTAGCATTCATTGTACTATAGTACGTTTAAAAAAAAAAGAAAAAGTAAATATAAAAACTGCACACGTACAGTTGCTTTAATTATTTTTTACTATTGACTGTTGTTGATTTTCTTTAACTTGATTTGTTTTCAGCGTTACAATGCGACCCATTATTTTTTATTATATGTCAGTACGCGTCCAAAGGTAGCATAAGACTGAACCCTGGTTTATTTACTACAATAAAAAATAAATAAAGTATGTATGTATTTATATTTATATCTTATTATAACATGATATAATTGACGTTATGGAGGAACTAGTTGAGGACATAATTTTAGTTCCATCATACCGCCATGGAGTTTCAATTTTTGTTCCAAAATCAATAAGTTGGTCTCTAGATATCTTAGCTCAATTAGATTATAATAAATTTCTGCTGACTAACAGCCGAATTGAATTCAACACACTTGTTTTTTAATTGCTAATGATCCAGAATTTAACTAACCTCATTCCTCTGAGCAATTTCCAGTTAAATTTTAATTGGCTGTTGTCCTTTGTGGGCTTGGGTTATCTGAAGAAGGAGCGAGTATAAGGAAAACAGCGTTTTTTTTGGTGGGTAACGGATCAACAGAATCACACAACGTATTTTTAAAGTCTTCTTAAATCCTCAGACAAAGTACTTATTCTGGCCAAATGAAGAGAAAAGAATAATAATTGTTGCTGAAACTCATAATGAGCTACTATTCTGCATTGAATATGTTGATGTTACTGAAATTCCCCCTTTTTTTTCTCGAATCCAGAAGTACTTCCTAAAAGCCCAAGTTATTTGTGATTATAAATTACGGATACGACACATTGTTGTAGGAAACACATGAAGTGTTCACAATTCAAAATTTTTTAAAATTGGGGCTAAAAAATAATTTTCATCACACCAATGGATATCGGGAGACTCAGCTTATTCTCGTTCACTAACAGTAATAACTCCATATAGAAATAATTAAAATCAAATGGGAAGGAAAAAGGGGAAGGAGTGTAATAAAAGGCATATTGCATATGGTATACAGTCAAAATGGTAGAGCAATTCAATGAAAACAAAGATGACAACGATGGCCCAGATGAAGAGCCAAGTGAAGGGCAAGAACTATACGCAACAACTGCTAAGTATAAACACAAAAGACAAGCCAGTTATTTGACTAATTTGTTTAAAAAGAGAATAAAAATAAAAAATTCATTCAAAAACTTGTTTAAAAACAATAAAAAAACACTTAAATGTACTAATTTTACTCTTTACTATTTGACCCATATTTGAACCGCATTTCTATTTAAAATTTTTCAATTCTTTCCTATTTTTTCAGCACAAGGATGCGTATTCGTTCTTCCTTTCCATTTCTAGTTGTTTTAGTCCAGTCATGCACATTTCATAGAATTTTTGTTTACGCCCAATTTACACGTATTCTTAAGGTAGAACTAGCCAAACGTAAATGTAGAAGCCGTAAATGTGTCAGCTGATCGCTTTTGTTATATGAAAAGCTATGAAAGTGCTTACTTGACCGTAATGTAAAATAACTGTAACGTCCCAATTTGTTGAAAATAGAATTTGACGGCAACTTTACGTGACATTCGTCAAGCAGTGCTGGGTTGTTTTTATGTGGAATGTTATGGTGATATTTTTACTCTTTTTTTTGGTACTTACATTTTTTTGTAAATTCATAAAATATTAAATATGTTTATTGTTTCAAATTACTACAGTAGACTAATCATCTGCTTAGCTTGTAACTAAAAATGATTAACGAAACTGAAACAAGGCAAAATAATAATGGACAGGAAAATATGACAACGACTTTCGGCATTCGAAACAGGACGCGCGTTGCGCAATAAAATGTACGAACACTTCGTGAAGCATCAAGGCTTTCACAACTTGAAGATCAAATGTTGGCGAAATCTTAGGGATAAGCAAAATGAGGTGGAATGGAAACGGCGAACTTATCACCGCAAATGGTAATACTGTACTCTAGAGTGGAAGAATAAATGGCGGCGAAAGTGGAGTTGGATTGATATTATCAAAGAGAATAAAGAACTCCCTTCAAACATGGAAACCAATATCGGATCGTGTGATAAAGGCCCGCTTCAAGGGTAGAGTAGGACCACATGTTAACATTGTGCAGTGCTATGCCCCAACGGAAGACGTTGAAGAACCTAATAAAGATTAGTTCTACACACAGGTGGATGTTACCTGTTCACGGAAATTCGAAGAGGTGATATCATCATACTCATGGGTGACTTTAACGCAAAAATAGGTAGCGACAATACCAACAGCTGATCCACTATGGGAACGGTTGTGGAATCAAGAATAAGAATGGAGAGCGACTAATAGAATTGTGCCAGACATTTCAACTAGTCATAGGTGGCTCCATCTTCCCGCATAAGGAAATACACAAGTATATCTGAACATCCCAGAGCGGCAATGCGTGCAATCAGACAGACCATACATGCGTGAGCAGAAGATGGAGAAGCTCTTTATCGGATGTTAGAAATAGGAGAGGAGCTGACATCGGCAGTGACCACGAGCTCAACACTGGTGAAATCAAGATTTAATTGAAATGTCAAAGAAGCACCATAAGGCACACAAGACTAAAACGACACTACCTACAAAAACTCCAGAATGATGCAACCAGGCACGCATTACCCTTGGCAATCCGCGAAAGGCTACCAACAAACCAACGCCACTCATGGGAAGATATCAGAGCAATATATAATCATGTCGCGGAGGAAGCACTTGGTGTAGTGCAACCAAATAGAAGACTTTAAATATCAGATTACGCTTGGAACCTGGTTTCTCAAAGAAGAGAACTGAAACTGCAGCTGAATAGCGACCATACCTTAAGGCAGCAATACCATTAGCTGGCAAAACAAGTAAAGACAGCTACAAGAACAGAGAGAAGAAAGTTCTTGGAACGACTGGCAACGGCGGCAGAAGAAGCAGCTGGCCAGAATAATATGAGAAAACTACACCAGACGATTAAATATCTCACTAATCAAAAGTGTAATAGGAACCAAGCTGTTGATGATAGAAATGGTACACTAATAACGAACAATGATGGACAAACACAGAGATGGAAAGAACATTTCAATGAAATTAGTAACGTCACGAACACTACTCAGGACAGCGAAACAGTTGATAACATAGATGAGGAAAACAGTTTAAGAATACCATGCAACCCTCCCAATCTGAATGAGATAAAAGAGGCGATTGGTAAATTAAAAAAAAAAAATAAGGCGGCAGGCGAAGATGGACTATCAGCGGAAATTCTACGGGTTGACATCCAAACCACAGCTGAACTTCTACTGCCTCACATTACATCAGTATGAGAAGAGGGGAGGCTGCCTCCTACGTGGAAGACGGCCATCATTGTAAAGGAAGTACTCTACTTAACACCATATATAAGATACTTACAGTCATAATACAGGGGAGGCTTCAGAGCAAAATAGACAACATACTACGAGACGGACAAGCTGGCTTCAGACCGAATAGAAGCTGCGTAGATCAGGCCAACACTTTACGAATAATCATTGAACAGTCCATAGAATGGCGTATCCCCCTGTATCTACTGTTCGTCGATTTCAAGAAAACGTTTGATAGCATCAGGCGAACGGCTATATGGAAAGCACTAAGAACAAAAGGAGTACCCTAGAAGATAGTTCGAATATTTAGAGCGATGTATGAGGATGCAGAACTTTCAGTTCTTCACAACGGGAACATCAGCCAACCATTACACACCAATGATGGAGTTAAACAAGGATGCCCACTATCACCTCATCTATTCACCATTGAGTCTCTCACGTAAACTCAAAGACTCGGACTATGCGGATGACATTTGTCTATTCTCGCATAAGATTTCCAATATGCAGTCGAAACTGGAGGACATAGAAAGATTTGATCGTAGTGTTGGGCTTGAGATAAACATCAAGGAAACCAAGGCCTTTAGAATAAACAATACGAGCACGTAAAACATCATGCTACAGGGTCAACCAGTCGAGTATGTAGATAGATTCTGTTATCTAGGAAGTACAATGACTACAAACGGTGGCGCAGAAACAGACGTAGATAACAGGCTCAATAAAGCGAGAGCGGCATTTGAACTACTGCAGTCAGTATGGAGAAGCTCACATATGTTCAGACAGATTAAGCTCAGAATATTCAACTCATGTGTTAAACCAGTACTGCTGTATGGCAGTGAAACCTGGCTTGTACCGAATAGCATCACACAGAAATTCCAGGTATTCATTAACGAGTGCTTCAGAATCATGCAGAATATTCTGGCCTAACACCATAAGTAACACAGAACTGTGGAGCATGACTAATGAGGAACCCATACTGAAACAGTTAAGGAAAAGAAAGTGGGGATGGATTGGTCACATCATCCGAAGAGTATCACCTCTCATCCAGAGAGTATCACCAGAATGTCACTCGATGGGAATCCTCAAGGCTCAATATATCGTGGTCGACCAAAAAACACCTGGAGACGCACAATTATCCAAGAACTGAGACAGAACAATCTAACATGGGAAGAAGCAAAGTCAACAGCTGCAAACCGTGTTAGATGGAGATGCTTTGTGGAAGCTATATACTCCCAAGAGGAGTAACGGAAAAAAATAATAATTGTTTCCAATTAGTATGTTTTGCTTTTTAGCAAAAGTTATAGGTTAGTATGAATTATATATTATGCATTTATATAGTACGTTTATGCTAAGGATTGCAAAATAATTGTACGTACAAACGTAGATAAGTAACAATACCCATAATAGATAATATAAATAACAATAAGAATTAAAAATATAAAGGTTTTTATATTGTATATATCCAGTAATATATGTATGTGGAAAACTAGAATTAGAATCTAAAGCTATTCTGGTATTCTGGTTTTTCGACCTTTATTAATCAAATATTAATAACTATTTAAGCCTAAGAAAAGTATTTTTTTAATAAAAATTTTTTACTTTTTATTTCTTTGTGTAGAATATATGTAATTAATTATATTTATTTGTAATAATTTACATATAGATGTATATGTATATTTTTGATATGAAAGTAAAATAATTTTTATTTAAAAAACCTTAAGCTTCAGAAATTTTTAAAATTTATATATGAAAGTTTAAAGTAATGTACCATTTATATAATTTCCGTACTATTTCACATAATTTCAAATAATGTGCACATATTTAAGTGCCATCAATGTTTTGCACAGCTGTTATTATTTTTTAATATACACGTGTTTGGATTTGATGTATGTATGTATACTTAAATATTTTTTTTTCTTTTTTATGTCATAAACACATGACACGTTTTTAAGTGTTCTATAAGTGGCAAAACGTTTACAGTTACGTTACATTTACATTTACGATTTCTACGGTCAGCTAATGAGGCCTGTACGCTTTTGCTTTTAGTCGTCAATGAATTTTAATTTTTTTTTAACTGTATTATTTATTTATTCTTTCTGATAATGCAAAAATTTTGTACTAAATATTAAAAAAGAGCTGGTCTAAAGAACATTTAGGTGCAGCTGTTTTTAACCTTGCTACAAACTCCTGCACTACCTTAGCCTTTTGTTGGAGTTCAACAAGTGGTTCTAAAGGCAAAGATAAAGCTGGGGTATTCGTAACTGAAGACTGAGGTTCTTTAAGTTGGACTTCGACGCAGTCGTCTTCTCCTATTACTGAGACGGCATGTTGAATGTCTGAAGTCAAGCAGAATTCGTCAATGGTTTCGAAGCCACAAAATCCAACTTGATCATCAAGCGTACTGTCAGTAATAGGAGTTTTGTTAAGATGCATGCTACTTGTGGCTGTATCAAAAACTTGAAAAGGGAATTCGTTTGTTTTTAGTCCGAAAATACTACTTAGTTCTTCGTAAAATCGCCACATCCTTTTTAATTTTTCTTAAATACATACATATTTATGTTTGTAGATTTAATTTGAGTAAAATTGAAAACTTTATGTTTCAAAAATGAATATTAACCTTGAACTGATAAAACACCTTCGTTAGTCTTTAATAAGCCAGCTCCGGTGGATTTGCGCCAAGTCTCTGCTTTATTATAATTAACTCTAAGATTTCTTACTTTACACCGGACTAAATTCCAAGACGCATCGACGCCAGTAAATTCCAGGAATTTTCTATAATAAATTTATGCTGCTGGACTCTAAAAATATTAAAATGGAATTACTTTTAAAGACTTAAGCCTGTATTGTGTTTAACATTTCGTACAAAATGCTGTTAAATTACACATAACTATTTCTTACGAAATAATTGTGAAATAATGTTGAGAAAGTAGTACTCGGTTCTTTTTAGAAAAAACATGTAAAATGTATATATCAACATTATTTTTTAACTGCGACAAATTTCTAGCAACATTTTTTTCAACTACGAAATAACATGAGACTCACTTATTCGTACGAAATTTTAAACGGCAGTAGGGACATAAATACTGTTACAACATAGAATATAGTCTTTTATTATTTTAAACACAATACCAGGCTTTATGGAAAATTATACTAACCTCAAATTCTTGATGCTCCTACAAATATTTTAATAATTATCTGATTTCACTGTCCGTCCAGCTTTTATTATTTATTTTTTCCTTTTTTCGTTTGGGCTTTGCAGTGATTTTTTATTTTTATTATTACACAAAATAAAATAAAATCTGAATCAACGTTATTGCCGCCATGGTAAAACGTTGTTTTTTGTGGTAGTAAATTTACAAGAGAGTTTCCAACAGCCTTTTGTGTTGCATTTTCACAAGAGTGTAGTCTGTTTAGTACATTTTGTTGTTGTGGGGTTGTCAATTGTAGTTCTTTTACAATATTTACAATATGTACTAGAGTAGGGTATCCAAGAATGAATACCGCTATTAACTTTTTAATAATATATTTTTAATTACATAATTTGTATTTAGTTTAAAAAAAAAAAAAATTTATTATAAAAGTTTTGTATTAGTATAAATGTGCATGTGTACATATACATATATACATAATACATATGTTTGTATGTATGTATTGTTACAAAAATTAAGTTGGGCACCGCAGAGTTTATTACATCGCTAAAATAAATAAAAAAAAGCTGCAAGAAGAACTATACGTGCTGTTTACAAATAACCAAATCTACAGCGACATTCATTAGCAGAGATAAAGTAAATAAAAATAACACGGCAACAACAATAATTAAGCAGCAAAGAAAACAAGTAACAGACAATGAACAAGCAACAACAAATACTAAGAGCTGAAAGAGGTAGATGTTCACATACGCATGGCTACAAAAAAACTAAAAAGAAATTAAAAGAAAGAAATGGAATCTACCTGAAATATCGAGAGGTTCGAGAGCTTAAAAAAATAAAAAGCACATTGATGCGAACAGCAATTAGTTTATTTGGTGTAAACTCAGCGAAAGTGTTATCGGTGTGAAGAGAGTTTATAAGAAGTAAACTCGTCAAGCCAGTAGTGAAGTAGAAATCAGTTTAGTTGGAGCTAACTCAGTAAAGAGTGTTAAGTGTAGATAACTTCTGGTTGAAAAGGTTGTAATCGAACCTAAGTTATAACTACGATCGGGTTGGAAGATCTTTAGGAAGAAAGATCTGTCGAGTAATTGTTGTTGTTTACAAAGTTGTAAACAAACAGAATAATTAAGAATAAAAATTGTTATTGCTTGTAAAAAGATTACAAGCAGTGGTAGACAAAACTGTGTTAAATAAACGATTTTTAAATTAAACCCAACACAAAATTTATTTTATTTTAACTACAATCTACGAACCCATAAAAACACGTTTTTAAACAGGTAAAAACGTAACAGTATGTAGGCACTAAAACGAAAAAAAAATCTTTTTAATATAAAGTTAAAAAATAGCTTTATAATAAACTTTTAGCTGACTTATAAATTCCAATCAATAGTATGTCGGTTCATAGCTTACTCAAAGTGCCTTTTTGTTTGATGCACCAGAAGCTAACTAATAATGAGCTGACTCGTTGTTGGCTGAAACTTACGCAGATTAAGTGAGTACGGACTAGTTCGAAGGAAATTCTGTGTTAAATTCAAATGAAACTTTTCTTCGCAAATGACTTAGCTTTTGTGTCACCTGTGACTCATTACTGGCTAAAAATAAGTCCCTACTACCTAACAATATCGAGAAAGCGGTCACAAAAAAAGTTTGAATTCTATCCCAAACTGACTGGATGAAGTTTTTAAACAAAAAGGATAAACAATTTAATATTAGTTTTCGATCTATAACCAATATCTTATAGTTTCTAATTAAAATTGCCAATAACAATGTTCAGCGAAATTTTTTTCGCAAAAAAGGCAATAACAAAAACAGGCAGAAAATAAAATAAGTAACAGATAATAGCAAACAACAACAAACAACAAGAACTGAAAGGCGTAGATGCTTACATTCGAATAGCTTAATAAAAACTAGAAAGAAAGTAAATGAAAGAAATGGGATCTACCTGAAATATCGAGAGCTTTCAGAATATCGTTTACTTACACATCGTTACGGACAGCAATCAGTGTATGTGTAAGCTCGGTGTGAGGATAGTTTATAAGGCGTAAGCTGGGTATGAAGATAGTTTATAAGGAGTAAACTTGGTGTGAAGAGAGTTTAAGTAAAGCAAACTCAGCGAGTAGAGTTTGTTGATTTGAGCTCTAGTTGTAAAGACCAGTTTAGTTGGAGTCAACTCATTAGAGAGTTAAGTGTGTATAACCTAGTTTAATGGGTTGTGATCGAACATAAGTTGTAACAACGATCGAAATCCATCGAATATTTGTTGTTATTTACAAGGCTGTAAGCAAACGGAGTAATTAAGAATAAAAATTGTTGTTGCTCGTAACGAGAAGTGGAACACAAAGCTGTGTTAAATAAAGGATTTTAATTAAAACCAAACACAAGATTTATTTTATTTTAACTGCAATCTACGAACTCATAAATAAACGTTCTTAAAAAGGTTAAAACGTAGCAATATCAATATATGTTCTTTATTTAAGTTTTTAAATAAATTAACCTATACAGTACATGCAGTTGTAGCGTTTTTATAAGTTTTTTTTTTCAAATTGAGATAAAAAAAATATAACAACACTGATTGCAGTGAACAAATTACCAAACCCAATAGCATACTTCTTTTTACAAAGGGATCAAGTACGCATGTTTTTTAAATGTGTTTTGATATTAAAAATTAATTTTTTTGTATAATTTAGTATTATTATTAATATATTTTTGATATTTATTTATTTTTGCTTTAAAATTTCCAAACACAACGGGAAAAATCAAACTGACTCTTGTCTTAAATTGTCAACCTCTGATAATATCAACCCTGTACAAAATTGGCATTGCAACAACTTCTTTTGAAGGATAAGTTAACGCACCTTGCTAAATTCATTTTGGCTTATTTTAATTTCTTTTGTTTTGGTATGAGAACATATTGTTACGAAAATAAAAATACAACACATCAGCGCTTTAAAACTGTATTGTGGGATTTTGGTATATTTTGTGTCACCCTCTCAATTTGGCAGCACTGCCAAATCAACCATCTCTACGTTACATTTGAATTAACGGGTATGAAAATAGAAGATGGTCGATATTTCCGGAACCTTCAAAACTGTAGGCAATTAGGTATATAAAGGGGCTGTTTTACCCACAAGTTAGTTATTTATCGTTTGGCTGTCAATAAATAAAGTTCTGTTAAAGCGGAAATAAAAGTTTTGTATAAACGAATATTAAGTGTTGTTTTAAGACAAACAGTATAAAAGTTATAGTGGAATAAATAAAAACTGTAAAACAACAAAATAAAGCGGTATTTATTTTTAACGTAATTTAAACGAACTCAAACTTTTTAAAAAGGTTAACACGTAACAATATGTTTTTTGTTTAAATTTTGTGCATTTAAGTCAGTGTTATAAAACGAATTAATAAACCCGTTTCCCAACACTTAAGCAACAAGTCGATTCGTTTTGTATTGGGTAACATCATTAGAAAATTGCTCGCTATCAAAATTATTTTTTATTCGAACGTAATTTCGATCACGACTGCGAGAACTAGCCCACAGATTATTGTGTACTCGAGAGTACCTATCAGAAATATAGTATCACTACCTAGGTATCTTATAGTGTAATTTATTATTAAAACTAGCCAGAGCACGGCGTGCTTCGTTATCCCTTTCTTAACTCTTATATTAGTTATTATCTTAGTTATAATTTTTACCCCTTTTCACCATCCGGTTCAAATCCAAACATTAGAAATAGTCTATAGTTCCTTCCAGAATGACATTGTAGAATCTGCTTTTTAGCGATATATATTCTTCAAACAAACACATATTAATTTTTATATAGTATATGTAATTATGTAAATTTATCAGGTGTGAATTGTGCAATACCCTTTTTTGGCTTATGTGGATAAATAACGAACTTTAACTGTTGTTCTCCACACATACAAAATTCCATATTTACTACAAATGGAAGGTGCCAAGCCCACTTATCACATCTGACCAGTTATTGACTGATGTTATGCATTGTCCATTGTTGTTTGAACTGAAAATTTAGAAACTTCTACTAACACCGATATACAAAGACTATTATTATTAGCTATGTATGGGAGATGCTTCGTCCACTTATCCAATTCCGCCCATTGGTGGTTTGTATTGACTATGAAAACATTTAGACCAAATTCAGAAACTTACACTTTAACCGTTCTCAAGATACACAAAAATCGACATTTAGTTTGTATGGGAGTTACGCCCCCTTGAACAATTCCTCCTATTTTTTTCTGTTGATTTGTATTGACAATGAAGCCATTCAGACCAAATTCAGAAACTTACACTTTAACCGTTGTAGTGTAATCAGGCGTTCTGTAGTGTACAGAAATAAATATATAGATTGTATGGGAGTAGGGTTGCCAGATTTGAAGTTAAATTTTATAGATAAGTTTATAGTGACATTGGCTAGCAAAACCCTCATGAAGTAGATCTGGATTGAATTAGCCTTTTGCTGTTTTAGCAAAACAAAAGAGGAACGAAACCTCATAGAACGATTAACTCAAAACAGTAAAACATTGACAACAAATACATCAACCATGATAAGGGCCATTGTGAAGAACTTGATACAAACAACCAATACCTATTGAATCTTGATTGCTTTTGGTAGCTCCACAAGTACCTCACTGGGTCTTTCAAAGAGAATAAACAGCAATATAATACAATGTTATGCGCTTAGAAAATTTTAAAATAAAAATCAGTGCAAAAAGACTATATTTGAGTACTGATTTACATGTTATGCATAAATCCGTATAATAAACAAAAACCACTACATGTACTAATAAAAACAGAACGTCTGGCAACCCTATATTTGAGGTACCACTCCCGCTTGTCCAATTACGCTCCAATTGACATGCAGCCAATGTATTTACAATTTTTTAAAATTTCTCGTTTGTATGCCCAAAAAGGTGCTACGTATTTACATTTGTAAACAAAAAACATATGTTTTCTCCAACAACATAACAAATAATATTCAGTAGGGACATAAATATATAAAAATAATGAATATATTAAAAACAATATTTTTATTTATTTGTTGATATAAGTTCTATAGAAAACTAAAAAGATTTTTAATTGTTTTGTGAGCAGTTTTCATTTTTTTAAATTGACCTTACACCCAGTGCGGTACTATTTTTTCATCAGTGAAAAATTTTTTTTCTGTGGTTAAAAAGCACTATAACAACGATACGATTCACATATTCTGACCACTCCATGGGATTAGCTTTTATTAACCATATAATAAAAGACTATATGTATTGTTTTAGCAGTATTTATGACCCTACTGCTGCTTAAAATTTCGTACGAAATAAGTGAGTCTCATGTTATTTCGTAGTTGAAAAAATGTTGGTAAAAATTTGTTGCAGTTTGAAAATAATGTTGACATATGCATTCCACATGCTTTTCGTAAAAAGAAGTACTGCTTTTTCACTTTTGTTTCACAATTATTTCGCACGAATTATTTTCACATGTAATTTAACAGCATTTCGCACGAAATTTTGAACACAATACCAGGCTTAAGGCACAAACAAATAAACACATATACAAACACACATTCGTTTTTATATAAATTAAGAATATACGCCTTTCTTTATCGTGATTGATTTTTTAAGAATTTACAAAAATTTTATGTATTGACCAATAAAACGATTACAAAACAAAATAAAAATAATAAACAATAAGTACCATATCTCACAAGCGATTCTTACACAACAGGTAAGTATGACAAAAATGGGTATTCACTTCACTTCGACCTTATTTTCTCCATCTCAACAATGCTAGTCTTTTACCACAACGTAACAGTCACATCAACCATAGCAAGATTATCCCCGTAAAGTAAATAAACTTTTTTTTGACAAACTTTTTCGAAAATAACACACCCTCTGCAAAGCTGCTCCAACTCTCTTTTGCAGAAGTTGTGCAGAAAAAAATTAGAATTTATAACTCAAAAGACACTGCTGCTAAGTCAATTTTGATTTTCATGTACTCAAAAATCGTGAAGATAACAAACTTTTCAATGCTGCCAATTCTAATTTCATTTTCATGGACTCAAAAGATAATAAACTTTTTCATTTTAAACATTTTTTAGTTCAGATATCTTAAAGGTTATTAAAAAAAAATTATAATTTTATTTGAAATAAATATTTATGTACTATATATAATATATATGAAATTATATATAAAAAATATTAAAATTAATCAAATTTATATATTAAAAAAGAGCATTATACAGCTTTTACTCAAAACAATTCTTAGCCTCTAGAGTCCATTGTATGACAAGTGCCAAAAGTCCAAAGATAGTGTATGATAGAGGACACTTAAAGCTACAACTTGGCATACCAGATTTTCTCGCGACCACTATGATTTTCGAACAACTTTTTCAAAAATAGGTTTTTGAGCCAATTCACTCAAAACAGTCTAGAGTCCGCTGTATGACTTGTGCCAAAAATTCGAAGGTCAATGCCCAACCGATTTTAAAAAATGAAGTACAGTATTCTTAAGTTATCCCTTTGTGAAAGTGTGTTTTTCCCATATAAAATGTGTGCATTCCCTTAAATTATTCCTATAAGAAATAAATTTTATATGTGTACTACACAAATGCTCCCAGCAAAGTGGGAAGGGTTATTATAGAATTATATTAATTCAAGATACAGACAATATTTTGAATTGTTCAACAATGACTCTAGAAAAATAAAAATAAATATATAAAAGTCAATTGAAAATTTCTTCAGCAAATTACAAAGATTTAAAAACATTGTATAACAACAAAACCATACCCGAAAAATTCCATCACGAATTTTCAAAATTACATGATAATGGGACTCATCATAGTTGGCGTATTTCAACATTTTTGCCCTAGATTAAAGAAGACAAGCAATATTATTTTAATAGACTGACGGCAAAAAAAAGTTAAGCGCCAAAAATAGCCTTTATCCTGATAATAAGTAAAAAAATTAGCTCCATTACATGCATTGGACAAAAAACCTTAAAAAAAATGTGGTTGCATTAGCTGGATTTATACAAAAACACTTTGCCCTGTAAAATTTTGGTTTTGTCGCTTAGTATATTTTTGCGGTTATGGCTTAATATTGTAACCGGGTCTCTAGGAAATGTGGAAACACCTGGGTATGTTTGACCAGTTCGCACTGCGGAAAACATTGCAGGTGTTCGCGATAGTGTCGCAGAAGATCCGTCAACCTCACTCGTCGTCGTGACCAACAATTGAACATCTCACGAACATCACTGATGTGAATTTTAAATAAAGATTTAAAATTGCACGCTTTTAAGGTTCAATTGACTGAGGAGCTGAAGCCTTATGACCAATTGAATCGTCGTTAATACGCCGAATGGTTAATTGAACAGAAAAAAGTGAATGGTGACTTTAGAAAGAAAATCATCTTCAGCGACCAGGCACACTCACCTCAGTAGATTCGTTAACCAGCAGAATTACTGCATTTGGGCTAATGAGAATCCACGAGTGATCGTTTAAAAGCCGATGTATCCACAAAGAGTGACTGTTAGGTGCGGATTATGAGCTGGCGGCATTATCGGGCCGTATTTCTTCGAAAATGATGCCGGTAAAGCAGTTACCGTGAATGGTGTTCGCTATCGCAAGATGATAATGAATTTCTTGTGGCCAGGAGTTCATGATACGTACCTGGATGATATCTGGTTCCAACAGCATGGTGCCTTTTTCAACACAGCCAACGAAACAATGGATCTTTTGCGCCAGATACTTAATGGCCGTGTTATCTTAAGTCGTGGCGATGATTATTGGCCGCCACGATCATGTGATTTGACACCATTGGACTTCTTCCTATGGTGATATTTAAAAGAAAAGGTTTACGTCAATAAGCCAAGATCAATTTAAGAACTACATGATGACACAATTCGGCACATGACATTGAACCTCAATAATATCTTAGAGTCATTGAAAATATAAATCGACGGATAGAGGTATGGATTTGGCCAATATTTAGTATCACTTAGAATTGTCATAGATTCTTCTATCATAATAAAAATATTAATATAATTCTCTGAAAACTTTTTGTTTTATTTACAACTAACTTCGTGCGTTGTAGTTGGTCCACCCTTTATATATGTATAAATAGTTCTCTAATATTTTTCACTTTTGGCTGATATGGATAGATAACGAAGCTTTAATTGCTGCTCTTCACATCCAGAAAATTGCATATTAAGTATGAATGGAAGCCGTCAGGCCCATTTATCCAACCTTGCCCACTTTGTGACTGATGATTTGTATTTACTATGAAACTTATTGGACTAAATGTAGAGACTCTTACTCTAACCATTTCGAAGATATAGATAAATAAATATTTATTTTGTATGAGTGTGGCACTGCCCAGATGGATTTTTTGACATTTATACAGCCTAAAAGTCTTTCAATACATATAGAGATACATACAGAGATATTGAACATCTTTTCTTCCAATCGATTGATAAAACAAACAGAAATTCTTAATTTTCACTTTAATTGGCACATATCTGTAGATTAATAAATGTTATCCAATCCCATTTATTTACATCATTACATGGGGCCTTCTTAATAGCATATCTCCGGGCAATACCGTAGCCAAAATTTAGTCCATGTGGACTTGATGGCATCTTACAGTCCATAGTACATTCTTTGCGTAAAACAGTATCAACTTCCACAGAAAAGAAGAAGGCAACTGACATAGGTAAATCGTGCAGACGTGCAGAGCAAAAGGAAATTGTCAATAGGTTTGTTATATGCAAGGCTAAGGCAGCCTGATAAGCATTTATTTTCTTCCACCAAATATCAAAGCTCATCGTGAAAGCTCAGACAAAAGCGTTCGTTATCGCCTAGGAGCCAACGCATTGAAACCAACATAAGATGAAGAAAATCAAAGGCACCACTTTGTACTACCCAATTAATGCGTGTAGGTAAAAACCGATTCTGATCCGAGGTATTATTAATTTCTATGGCACGATTTAGACGACATCCCAAAAACATAGTCATCGCCCAAATCAGAAGCTACCCAAAGTTCTTGAGAATCAACATCAGCTTCAACTATACTATAATTTGGAGGAGCCTGAACCATCGCCCGTAATTCAGATCCAATACGTTCTTTTTGTGAATTCGATGCTGTCAAATAGGTGGGTTCCATAGCTTTGCATGTTAAAGTACCAGACACTACTACTTGCGGCATATGGCACCACATATATAGTTTTGTTTTTGTCAATTTTCTGATAGCTCTTCATCACGCAACCATACTACAAATTGATCTATTATGGTGGTCTCTATTATTGCGCCAATACGACATCATGTGAGCTATTTCGGTGACACTTTTCGCAATAGAGCTTTCCGTTTCAGCACTACTTAATACACTGTCTGCAAATTTGTTAAGAAAATTTCTTGATAAAGGATTGCCAACTCTTAAAGATTTGCATTCTTGTGGGGTAGCTTAAGAAAGAAACAGCAATCATCCAGAATCTGATTGCACCAAACACCAGAACCGTTATAAAGACCTTCCGTATGATCTATTTTATTTAATTTTCTGTAAAACTCACGTCTACTGAGTTTGCTATCCGATTCCTTTTGTAATTGGCCAAATGCTTAATCGGTTTCTTGTTCAGAGGCAAACAACTGAGCAAACTCTGGTATAGGACATTGAGCTACTAATTTTACCAATTAGTATCAATTGTTACAGCCCACAGCAGTGGCCAGAGTAGTCATGGCACCCTCATTCATACAGACTTCTACATCGAATAGTAAACCATTTTCATGGGATATTCTACAGACTCACCTGCACGACTGCCATGATCGTAGACTGTTCAACCTGATTGAAAAAGCCATTTTTTAGGTTTGTTTGGTAGCGTTATAAGTTCTACCAATGGCTTAAGCAGTTCCCTATAGGGTCTTACTTGATCTTTGCCAATTTCCGAAAAATTTTCTTCAATGCTATAGCCCTTAAGACGTGGTAATTTTAAGCAAATATCTTCCAAACGTTCGGTACTATTGATATCTATACCATGGCGTTCAAGATCCTTTTTCATTTGAAGCGTTTGCTTTTCAATATTTGTATTTGTCAAACGGGGTGTTTGTGGAAATAGTTGTTAATGGAAATTTTTTGAAAGCATTTGTATTTTAATCACATTTTCTTTATACTCTTCACTAATAACCTCCGTTTTTAGGTTCGTTTTTTGAATATCACTATTTTCCTTTTGAACAAGGTTTATTTATGTTCCTTTTGAAAGGTCTTTGTTTGTTCTTGCTTCGTCTGAATTGTTTGCCATTGGCTGTTTCTGAACTGAATTTTGGTTCTGTTGAAGAAAAGATTGTTTCACTGCGTGAACGCTGTTATTTGGTCCATTTGATTTGTCACATTTTGAGGTGTTTCTTGTGAATTCCATTCTTCAGATGTCACCTTACTCTTACTTTGTTTTGTTTTCTTTCTTTTTTGTTTTCCCTTTACTATTTTCACTATTTCCCGGTGAAGATATACGGAATATTTTTACCTTGCTATTTGGATAAAATTCTTTAGTCAATTTCGAATAGAATCGTGCATCGGATCTCATATTGTAATCATAGTGTACACTGTGCCATTGATTTGGCTTGAAAAATACACTGTGGCCAGCAGCTCAAACCGCCATTGTGAATAATAACTGGCGTCATTTTGAATTTAGCATTTCTCACTGTTGCAATTTAAAAAAATAGCTAAAATAAAAAATAATTAAGAGATTGCTAATATTTATAAAACACAAAAATTAGCGACTTATCGCTAAATTTAAGAAAAAATATGTGGGAAATATATAAATTGCCATTATATTTTTTTCATTTTAGATATTGATAAACTTTTCCGATTTTCTTAATTATTCATATTATTTCAAAAATTCTTTCAATAAACTCTATTGAAATTGACTGAAACAAAAGAGTTATAGTGAAAGGCCAATGTAAGCGGCATTTGGCAACTGGCGGCAAAAATATTACCAGTTCATAAAAAATAGTTTTTTTTTTTATAAAAATATTCATAGAAAAAATTTGACACATTTAATTTTATTTCATTTAGCAATACTCTTAAAAGCGGCCGAGCGGCAAAGTTGATTTAGTTATACTCCTTTTGGCGCTTGAATGTGTCGGATATAAAAAATAATACTAAAATATTGGAGAAATAGACAGCGAAAAATTTATTTTTGTTGTAAAAAAATATTGTAATTTCTTATTTTGAAAAACTTCAGATATTTTTTAAATTTATATTTTCAATGCAAAAGATTTCAGAACATCTGATTGCCGCCCGATTTCGTATGCCGCGTACATTGTCCTTTCACTATGATGCATTTAAAAGCAAAATTTTTATTTAAAACATTTGCACATCCGTAGTATGAAGATTCGTACGTATTTAATTCATATGTATGCACATGCACGGGTAATGTTTTGTTATACAATTATTGTTTTGTTATAACTATTTCTATTATTAACACATACAATTAAGGATTTTATGCCTATCTATATTTGCTTTCTTGGTTATGTTTATTATCAATTTTTGGACTTTATAATTGTAGTACAATTTTTTTCTGCAATTTTAGTTATTCAAATCCTGGCACGATTGCAAATTCTAAAACGCTTATCTAACGTGTAGAAATTGAATTTTATTTGTTTTTCAATTTGATTGTAAAAATAAGCTTTTAAAAGTGCTTTGGACATTAACGAAAATGCCAGATTTGACGAAAAAATAGCAGCACTGTAATTCCCTTTAAAACAACATAACTGAATAGCATCACTTAATAAAAGTTTCCTAAGAAAAGTATTTGGCATCACATGTTTGGAAAAAGAACACAAAATTATACATAAACATAGACAAATAGACAAGTCACTCAACTTGTTAGACGAGCGTTTTCTTACGCTCGTCATCTAGAAACAGGCTATAAATTTGACAACACTTTTCTGCAAAGCAGAAAAAAACACTCAATTTTTGCAGAAGACGCCATCTTTAAAAATTCTCTCTTGCTCTCTCCCGCTTTGCAGAAAAGAGTTTGCAAAAAAAAAGTTTGTTATCTTCTCGCCGGCAGCAAAATTAGTAAAAATAATACTGTTACCTTATTAGTCACCATATTTTTTTATATTTCAGATAGCAAATTATAATTTTCCAAGTTTTATTTTATAAAGGCTATTAATGGCTATTTTTATAACGTTTAATATTTTGGCAAGCTGAGATTCCATTGATGCTTTCTGCTTCCTATTATTGTTTCGAAAAGTTCTCTCGTTTACTGTCTTCGAATGTTATTAGAACTGTGCCATTAACTTTTATTTCAATTTCTTCGCCAATATCTGTATTAAAATCATCATTAAAAAGTATTGATCCTTCAGATATTTTTTCTATGGATGCTATATGATCTGCTGATTGTGTCAAGCTATTTTCTGTGTTATTGTTAAATAGTGGGCAGATTTTTGGTGATCCAATGCTAGTGAAGTCGTTTGAGGGGATGGTATAGTTACTACACTTAGAAGCTTAATTCACTTCTAGTTTTACTATCGAATTATTATGAATTACTAGATAGATTCTAAAAAATTTACAAAAATTGGTCAATACTGGGTACTTGGTCATATGATATATTAAATCTTCCTTTTAAAACCTCTTACATTACTAGATTTCAAAACATCACTAAAGGTTTGGTTGAGTGTGTCAATACCAGCAAAATAGGATTAGTGATATTTTTTTTTTTTTTTTAGCCAGAACAATTAAGAGTGCAAGGCCACTAAGAAACGATATGGTTTCGCCACTTCTTCGACCATGAGTTCAAATACAGCCAATTCATCCTCCTTGATTGAGTTACTAGTTTCAATTTCCAAAATGATGTTAACTCTGCCCGTTAGGTCATTAATTATATCTGGTAGGTTTGTTTATTATTATTTTCGAATAGTGCTTCCTCTCTCGCGTTTATAACTTCCAAATCACTCTGACCAGGGGTTCTTGCAATAAATTTTAGAGCGAATCACAAAAATTTAAACGATTTAGCATGTTGTCTATGAGCTCGTAGTATTTCCAATAATCTGTCGATTTACATTATTTGTTCTTTTATCAAACCAATTTCTCTTGAGTCAGTTAATTTCCTCACATCGTTCTCGGTCCCCTGTACAATCAGTTTGTACTCGGATAGGTGTGTCCGATGTACAATATAGTCATTATACAGAGCAACATCTCTAATTGTAATAGCAAAAAAATGCGTAACAGATGGTCTGAACAGTCCATTATTTTTGTTGGCATCCATGGCAAGCAGACAATAAATATTCTAAAATACACGTTAAAACAAAAGGTGTAAAATACCGTTTATCTTTGTGAACTTTATTTCCTTTAATCATAACGGTAGTACCCAAATCACTTCCGAGAACTACCTGTGCAAAAACCCTTTCGAACTTATTTCCTAACTTTATATTTCTTTTGACTAGGACTATTTAACATGGATGAAAAATTATATTTTTTGCATTTTTATTGTTTTTAAGAAGATTTTTATCCGCTACTACTTGTAGTCGATTTTTTACATCCGCCAAAGAATCATTTTTGAAATCATTTATTATATCTATGGGCTTTCTCTCAGTGACAGAAGGAATTGTATTTAAAGGTTGATAATAATAGCAACTCAGTGGTATCGTTCAAATTTTGTTGAACTTTAACACACCGTGCGATTTCTAAAACAGTAGAATGAAATCTTTCCACCCGATTATTGAATATTAAAACCATCCCTCAAAAATATTTCAATCATACTTGACTTAAATTCTTTTTGATTGTCTGAAACAATTAATTTCGTTCTTTTAAATCTATTCACTATCCGAAGCAGAGCTGTTTTGATATCTACTGATACCAAATTTAGAGAACTTATCCAAAAATGTAAGAAAAAATTGTTTCCTTGTAAAAAATATCTCCATGTGAAGTATTTCACCAGAATATGATGGTATAGGTGTTGCCACTTTCCCACATTCTGAGGTTTCCTCTGATACTCATTTACTTTCCATACCCTGCAGTTGGATATTACATATTTTAACATTTTCTTTATTCCTAAAAAGTAAAATTCCGAAATAATTTTTACGAAATTCTCTTGGAGCGCATCTAAGCATTGCTTTTTGTTTCTCCTTCTTTTTTTTTGTTTTAATTTTTTTAAAAACTTAATATGCACAAAGAAAGGGTTTTGTGTTTATCTCTGAAAATGGTGCTTTTTGAAAATCCTTTATATATCTTAATTTTAAATGACGTTTAGTGACAAGGGAGAGAGAAAGTGCAACATTTTTTGTCAGAAAAGAAAATGCCATAAGTAAATAAACAAGAAATTAATTTGATTATAGATTTGTTTCTTTTAATGTCTCATTTTTATAGAATTTACTTTTTTTCTGGTTTTGTTTCTTTGCTATTGTGAAAGATCGCCTGTGTTGTTTAGTATTCATTTAAAATTTTTCCCATAAATCGGACAAAAATTCGATTTTGCAAATGGTGCACTTGTTTAAGAGATGACAATTCAATTTACATATCTGGTCAATGGAGTTTTTTAGATGTTCGCTAGTTTAGAAATTTATATTTTTTAAGTGAATAAGTACGGAGGATGAAATCTTAATTAAGGTGAGACTATTACAATGCCAATAGACATTTTTAATTCGTCGAATTGGCTAGGAACTTTTAATTCATGCACTCTTGAGACCGGATTTTACCTTTTTTCAGGTTCTGCGCAACTCCCATAAATATAAGATAAAATATTAGCCAATAGCTAATAATAAAATTGACTACATAAAATAAAATAAAATCAAAATTTGCCAAAAAATTTTTTCTATATACAACCTTATTTAAAACTACCTTTACTCATCCGGTGTTGTCCGAGAATCTATACACATTTATTATAAATGTAGTCAACATTCCCTTTTATGCCAATTCTATCATTTTTTGGGCCACCTATTTGTTTTTACAAGGAACATGCAAAAAACGTTTTTTGTTGGCAATAAAAAATTGCTTTTAAAAGAGGTGTGCCGCTGTGGTATTTAGGTAAGAAACCCGCCTAACAAGCAGAAGGTCCTCGGTTCAGAACCAGGCCAGACCATCTTAAAAAAAAGTTTTTCGACAGCGGTATCACCTCATAACATTATCTAGTAACTGGTTATGAGTATTAATTACTATTGAAAACTGCTCTAATGCATTTGCCGTTCGGAGCCGGCGTTAAACTGTAGGTCCTTTTCAATGTGTTTAAAAATAGAATCGAGTGCAGCTCGTTGACTGAGAGAAGTCCCCATGTTTCTTTATGGAATGTTATGGGAATAAATATTTAAAAGAAAAAGTCATTTCAGAAGAAAAGCCACTAATATAGACGTCTCCGATGTCTAATAAAAATGCAAAAACATCCCCTATTGCATTTTTGTAAGTTGGATCTATGTATTTGTGCTTTTAATTTCAACAAAATCGGCTCGGCCCTTTACGCGTGATTGGCTCATAAACGAACTGAATAAACAAAACTATACCTTAGTTTTATTAGCATACTTTTAGGTTTGCCACTTTTATAAATTTTTAATATTAAGTGACAATTCATGTGAATTATTTGGCCGTTTTCCACCAGGTTCAATTTTGAAAAACAGTATAGCCTATTTCGTTAGCAGAATCTTTTTCTGTCTTGAAAGTTTCAGCAAAATCGGTTCAGTAATTTACGAGGGATTGTCAAACAAACAAACAAATTTATAATTTAACCTTTTTAAAACGTTTGAGTTCGTTGAAATTGCGTTAAAATAAAATAAACACCGCTTTATTTTGTTGTTTTACAGTTTTTATTTATACCTCTATAACTTTTATGTTTGTCCTAATACAACACTTAATATTCGTTTATACAACACTTTTATATCCGCATTAACACAACTTTATTTATCGACAGCCAAATGATAACTAACTGACGTATAGATAAAGCAGCCTCTCTATATACCTAATTGCCTACAGTACGGTAGGTTCGGGAAATGTCTTATATATTCTATTTTTTATAGCCGTTACTTCAAATGTAACGTAAAGTTGGTCGATTTAGCAGTGCTGCCAAATACTTAAATAAGTACGGCATTGACAGGCTGACAAATAACTACCAAATATACGAAAATGTAGGCATTTTTTATTTTCGTAACAATATGTATATACATTAGAAAAATGTATGAAACTGAAAATTATTTGTATTAACCCAGAGAGAAATTATGCCTGGCGTAGAGTGAGAGAGTGAGAGAGAGAATCTTCCTTGTAAACCTTCCTAAGGAAATTATGTACATTTATGTATTTCATTGCTATTGAAATTTGTTCAATTAATAGTTTGACTTTTATGCTGATCAAATTGGTTTAAAAGTGATATCTATTTTATTTTATCTAATATCCAACTAGAAGAATATATGTTAAAAAATAATTCAAAATTTTATCTCATTTTTTTAAACAAAAACAATTTTTTTAGTTTTTTCTTTTGGACGAGATTGCTATTATTCCGTCAAAAGTTTTCAATTAATCCAAATTATAAATATTGAAATGCATTCATGCATACAAATTTTTGTTTACATACTATATCTTAAAGAAAAATAAAAAAATAACAATTTTTCCTTGAATTTCTATTGACCTACATTTTTATAGAATATTTAATTTAAATTAAAAATTTACATTTATTGTGGTAGATCAATAAATTCGTCCTTATAATAGGTCCATATTTCAGCTCCAATTTGCTAATTTAAGCATATTCTTATGCACCTTAATTTCTTTGTTATTATTAATCTGTACGGTGTAATTATTATTATCATCAATTTTCATAACTTTGTATGGGCCCCTATAAACATTCTGCAATTTATGACCTTTCTCATTCTTAATAACAACCTAATCATTTATCTTGATTAGTTTTTTTTATCATAATTTAGTTTTTGTAATTGTTTTAAATTCTCCAATACATATTTTGCATTTTCATTGGCAATCTTAAACCGATATTTAACTTCTTTGACATAATCATCAAAATCATATAAAGGTTCTGCGACCTTTGAACTCAATAAGGAAAAAATTTCCTGAGTTCTACCAAATATCAATTCAAAAGGACAGTAGTTGTGTGTTGTTGACGGAGTTGTATTATAACAATATGTGAAGCAAGGCAACCACTAATCCCAATTATTAATTGGCTTTGCTATATATGATCTGATAAACTCATTGAATGTTCGGTGTGAACGTTCGACAGTACCGACAGTTTCATGATGGTGGGGTGCTGAATGTACCAATTCCACATTTAGTAGTTTCAACAATTCTTGTAGTAATTCATTTTTATATTCAGTTCCCATATCAGTCAAAATTTTACGAACTGGTCTATAGACAAAAAATAAATTTTTAAAAAATCGCTTTCGCTATTGTTTTTGCCATCTTATTCGGAACCGGAATAGTTATTAAATATTTTGTTAGATCGCAAATTATTGTAATTAAGTACTGCTTTGAGTTCTCAGTGATAGGTAATGGTCCTATCGTGTCAATCACCACTGTGTCCAATGGTTTCACAGGTGTTGGTGTTATAATCAGGGATTGCTTAGTGTGCTTATTAGTCTTATTTAGTTTACATATTACGCAGTTTTTCACATATCTTGAAACATCTTTAGTAAGGTTTTTCCAATAAAAATACATTCTTATCTTGTTAATCATTCGAGTAATCCCTGGGTGGCCACCTAACAGGGGGTCTTCATGAAATTTTTTAAGTATTTCCTGTTTTTCTTTTTCATTTGTAACTACTGCAACCGACGGCGTTAGCGCTATTGTTATATTTTTCAAAATTTTATTGCCCATTTCTTTGAATTCATTTATAGATAACTTCTCAAAAATCTTATCATTTAGTCTCATTTGCCAATGTAAATGTTACTGGCTTGTACTTCAAGTTCTTGGAAAAATGTACCTAGGTCTATTTGTCCATTAATAACATAAGCGTTAGCATTTAAATAAAAAGAATTTTATTCCCTTTCTTAACATCGCACCCTTGGATGCGTGTTGTTATATTTGGAATTTTTCTAAGTTGGCGCGCCGAAATATTTTCATAAGCTTTTGGGTGGGCATGTTCTTTCTCTTGTACCTGTTCCCTGGACCTAGTTGTTACCATTCCAACTTTACAGGCTTTTATATCGTCAAATATAATTCTCGATAAAGCGTCGGCCACATAATTTTCTTTACCTTTGATATATTCTATTTCAAAATTGTATTCCTCTAAGTCTAAACGCACTCTCATCAACTTAGATGATGGATTTTTCATTGAAAATAAGTACGTTAGTGGTCTGTGATCTGTTTTAATTATGAACTTTCGTCCATAGACATAAGGTCTAAAGTAATTAATAGCCCAATGAATGGCTAAAAGTTCTTCTCCAATTGTTGCCTTATTAGTTTCTCCCTTTGTAAATGCTCTTAACGCATCAGCTATCGGAAGTAAGGTTTCTTCATGCTTTTGTCTCAATACAGCCCCGCATGCTAATCTACTACCATCCGTGGTAATATAAAATGTTTTAGTAAAATCCGGTTATTGCAAAATTGATGGGTTTATCAATGCTGTCTTCAAGTAATTGAATGAATTTTCACATTCAGCTGACCAATGAAACGTGGTATTCTTCTTTGACAAGTTATTTAACGGTTTGCAATAATGTGCGAAATTTGGGATGAATTTTCTATAGTAATTGCAAAAAGCCACAAAACGTTTAGTTTCATCACCATTACCGGGTTTTGGATAGTTTTTAATTGCCTCGTACTTATTACTATCTGGCAATATTCCCTGAGATGTGCATCTGTGACCCAAGAATGCAACCTCATGGCAAAAGAACCTACATTTATCAGGATGCAACGTAAGATGATACCTCCTAAAAGTCTGAAAAACTTCTCTTAAATTTGTAATCATGTGAGACTGAGCATCCAATGATAATAATGTCGTCCATATATAAAAATGCTGTGGACGGACTCAGACCTCCGAATGCCAGAGTCATCATTCGCTGAAAGGAATTAGGTAAGATCTTCAATCCAAAAGGAAGTCTCTTAAATCTAAATGAACCCTTAGGTGTTAAGAACGATGTTATGTTTCTAGAACCGTCTTCCAATTCAATTTGATGAAATCCGGACATTAAGTCCATGGTTGAAAAATACTTGGCCCTTCCGTGTTGATCCAGTATATCGTCCATTCTCGGAAGTGGAAATTTGTCGCATAGAAGCTTTTTATTAACCTGACGATAATCACTTACCAGACGCCACCTTTTCTTATCACTACCCTCCAAAGATTTCTTTGGAACCAACAATATTGGGCTGTTGTAAGGCGAAACAGAGGGTTCTATCAAATCATCTTTGATCAATTTGTCAACCTGCTTTTCAATCTCTGTGCCTCTGAAATTCTATAGTTTTTAATGTATACCAGTGTATCATCCACTATACGCAATTTTTGTTTATAAAAATTGTTCGTAGAAACCGGTTCACTCTCTAAACAAAAAAACATCCGTAAATTCGGTACGTAAAGTTAGTAGCTCATTCTTAGCAATATCCGGGCAATTTGCACTCAACTTCTGCAAAATCTCATTAGACCTTGAAGTGTCCTTGGTGGTATTCATCTTTCGAGTTTCATACTGAGACAGGGGCACATATTTTATATTTTTAGGTTTACAATCTTCGAAGAATTAGATACGTTCATTACACATACCACCGGACTACTAAGGTTAGTAATAATACTTGGTAAAAGGATTTCTTTTTCTATTTCTTGTCAATTTTATTTTTCGTACCACCTCCGATCTAGGCGGTATAACGATAGTAGTTTAATTGGACTACTTATTATAGGAATGTGGATTTGTGTTTGGGGATTAGATGGTCGAATTCTTAAGGAATCATTGTGGGATTGGAAGTCAATTAAGCAATTATTCGCTTTAGTGAAATCAAGACCCAGAACACCATTACAGGGGATGGAAAAGTTGTCTGCTACAACGTGAAATTCATGGTGCAATTGCCAGTTTTTGAACTGTAGCGAACCTAAAATTATACCAATCGTAAACTGACTTCCCTCACCTATGCCTCTTAACTCATTCACATTAGTAGTATTAATCGGTTCATTTATACACCCGTGCTTCAATAAGGATACATCGGCACCAGTGTCTATCAAAAATGTAAGTGCTTCATCAGCGCCATTTAAGAAGAGCTCGACAAAAGCACACAAGTTCAAATTTAACGTAAAAACTTTTTTATTCCTCCCCCAGGATTATCTGGGGGTCCTCGGTGTTTTCCGAGACCCTATGTGTAATTCTCATGTCCGCACGTCCTCTTTAATAATTATGTGGGATAGTCCGAGAGGTCTGTGCGAACGACCGCCTATTATTTTGACTCCGATTTCCACCCACATACTGCGGAAAGTAATTCTGTCTGTTATTAATTTGAGGGTTCCTATTACCTCGATTATCTCGCTGGTAGGAATGGTTTCCTCTAGAGAAACGAGGAACGTAATTTCCATAATTGTGGCGCCAGTTTGAACGAGTTTGTCTTCCTTTCCGAAAACCACCACGTACATGCAAAATAGTTGATGAGGTTGATTGGTCTACACCCGTATTAGCCAATTTCGAAGTTATCTGGTCTATGTTTTCAAAAGTCCCTGCTGCTATTATGATTTTAGTTCTGTCCGTATATATATATATATATATATATATATATATATATATATATATATATATATATATATATATATATATATACATATATAATATATTATATAATACATATATAATATGAATGAATATAAATATATATATATATATATATATATATATATATATATATATATATATATATATATATATTTTTATATTCATTCATATTATATATGTATATTTTTTACCTTCTTTTGTTATTTTAATTTGTTGTCTTATTTGCCGGTTGTTGTTATTGCTGATTAAATTAAATTTGTTGATTCTGTTAAATTGTTGTCTTTTTCTTGGATATTCTATGATATTTTCCTCCGTGGCATCTCCTCGACATGGAGATCTTGATTCTGTATCGTGCATTCATTGCGAACGGTTGTGTTACGGAAGTTTTTTGCTTTACGCGTATTTTTCAATACGAGCGAAGTTGTTGAACAAAGTGTGTGGGTTTTACCTGCGCTACCTGAAACGGAAAACACATAGGGGTTGTTTATTGTGAATTGCTGTGATTGAAGAGCTGACGTGTACATAAACACGTGGAAATTTATTTCACAAGGAGAGTAAGCGGTGACGTGTTCGTATTCTACTTATAAGAATACAACGCGAATATAATGGCCGACAGGGATGCGTCCTGCCCTAAAAAGAGGGCGCGGGTGGTAACTGCGGAGGAGCTACTCCGTACGCTAGAACTGAAGGAGAAGGAGGTGAATTCGCTGAGGCACGAGAACGATCGTCTCAGGAAGGCCATGGAACAAATGATGGCGAGGTTCAATAGGAAATTTGGCGATGAGAGTGGTGAAGAGGAATCCACTGACGAGGAGAATGAGGAGATGGTCACCGAAGAGGTGAACATTCCATGTAAAGTCGTGCCTGACAAGGGGACTGCTGTGGGCAGTGAACACGATAAGAGTGAAGGCTCTAAGCCTTCGAAGGAGGCCGTAAAAACCAGGGCTGTAGACGATGGTAAAGCGGGTCAGAACCTAAAGAAGGCAAGTAAGCGCGTGAAGGTCCCGGTGCTTACAACATATAATATTAACATAAAGTTGCTGACTAGTGACCTCAACAAACTTTTGGGGCACAAGGAGTACAACTTGAAGATTTTGGGCGCAAATGTGACCAATATAGAGGTCTGCACATTGGCAGACTACGAGAAGGTGAAGGCGATGCTGAAGAAGAGTGGTGTATCATTCTACACCTATACACCGAAGGACCAGATGCCTTACTCAGTGATGCTGAAGGGCCTATCGGGCACCTTTGAGGCAGATGAAGTCGCCGAGTACCTAAATGGTCTGGGCATTAGAATGCAGATTTTGAGTCTCCGGAAGCTGAAGGGGGACAAGTGGATCCTTAGTCTGAGCAGAGACTCGGACCTGAAGGCGTTCCAAGGCATCAGATACATTCTGCACTGTAGAGTGTATATTGAGAAACCGAAAAGGAAGGGGCTGACGCAGTGCTACAACTGTCAGCGATATGGGCATGTGTCGACCAACTGTAACATGCCATATAGGTGTGTTAAATGCGGAGGTTCCCACGGACCGGGGAAGTGCAAGGTCCCACCCAAGGGAGAGAATAGCACGGAGAAGGTAGTGACTGATCCTACCACAGGCCAGGCTGTGAGAAGGATTGGACTGCCGGTAAGGTGCGCCAACTGCAACGTTGAAGGACACGCAGCAAGCTCTGCTGAGTGCCCGAGACGCCAAGAACTTCTGAGGAAAGCTGCTGAGAGGAAGGCAGCTGCCAAAAACAGCAGCGTTACGGCTGCTGGAAACTCTGCTCGTACGGGTGTATCGTACGCTGCTGTGGCTGGTGGTGTCGGAGTACCCCAGAGGCCCCTTCAGGCTCCGTCTAGCGGCCTTACACTTGAAGCGGCGAGAGGAAATTTTAATCTCATCGATGGAGATTGCAGAAGGTTTTTTGGAGGTGGTTTATTGCAGTGCTTGAGCAAGATAGGAGGTTTTGCTCTTGAATACGGCAGACTTAGGACTGATGAGGATAAATCCCAGGCACTCCTGGGAATGCTGTTGAGTCTTCAGAATGGTTCGCACAATTAAGTGTATCTTTGTGAATGTCAACTCGATAGTGTCCAGGCTTAAGAGACACTATTTAAACTTGTCCCTGGAGGAACATGGACCGGATGTTCTGATGGTGGCTGAACATAAACTGTCTTCGAGGCATATTTTTGAGATGAGAGGATACACGACCTTTAGGAAGAATCGTGTCAATGGACGGGGTGGCGGTACTGCTGTACTTGTTCGCGAGAGTCTGCACGCTGAGAGGGTTCCGCTGGATATGGGAAATGTGGAGTGCACGGCGGTGAGGATTCGTCGTTCTGGTGGGATGGCATTGACTATTGTGTCAATGTATCTGCGACCCAGGGACACTCTTTGCCCAGCGGATTTGGATCCCCTGGTTGGATTGTCAGCGGCGGGATCGCTCCTGGTTGGAGGGGATCTGAACGCGAAGCACGAGTACTGGGGTGGAAGTGTCTGCAACCGCAGTGGCGACTGCCTCAGAGAATTCCTGAGGATGTGTCCTGAGCTGGAGATACGTCGCACGGAGGGCCCGACATGTTTCCATGCGGGAAACCCATCGTTTATCGACGTGGTCATGATATCAGCTGATATTGTACCGGTGCCGGAAGGTGCTGATGGGCTTAAGACTCTGCACTACGAGTCTGACCACAGGGCTGTGGAGTTGATCTTGCGGATGGATGGACTTTGCGGTAGAGAGCAGCGATATCTCTTTGACTTTGATAGGATGAATACGAGGGCTTTCAACTCGGTACTATCTCGTGATTTGCCTGACCTTATGCTTCCGTCGGATCGGAATGTGACCTCACGCGAAATTGATGACTGCATCGAGTCTATGACTGGCGTCATTAGAACTGCGATGGAGGAATCGGTTCCAAGACTACCAGTACGTCATGCCGGCGTGCTAAGACTCCCCGACAACATCCTCAGCTTCATATCGGAGAAGAGGAGGCTTCGGAGGATACTGAGGAGGACGGGAGATATCTCGAGAATTCCCATATTGAGGGCTGAGATAAGAAACCTGGATAGGATAATCCAGGGGGCAATTGCTGTGTTTGAGCAGAATTATTGGACGGATTATCTATGGAGTATTAAGGTGGACAACAGGACTTTTCGGAAAGTGAAGGGTGCAGCAGGTGTGCGGCGAAGGTTGGCGGTTGCTGATATAATGAGGGATGATGGAGTACTCATCACGGATGACGGTGGCAAGGCGAATCTTTTGGCTGAACGTTTCTGCGGTGTGCAGAGAGCTGCTTTGAATCTCCAGTCCTCCACTATTGTGGGGATGGTCTTGGAGGAGGTATCGGGGCTGAGGAATCAGGCCCCGGTCATTGAATTTGGCCCGGATATTACGGCGGATGGTGTTCGAGGTGGGGATTTCGCTGGAGGAGGTTTTTCTTTGCTGACTCCCTCTGATATTGGCAGGGCATTGTCCAGTAGACCTAACAAGAGATCCAGCGGGCCGGATGGCATACCGGACCTGATCCTGAGGAAGACGGACGCCACCACACGGAGGTTCTTGGCGTTGGTGCTTAACCACTGTTTCAACATTGGTTACTTCCCGAAAGCATGGAAGGATGCGATCATTGTGCCTATACCCAAGCCGGGGTCTGACCCTGGGGGTGCTGGTAGCTACAGACCCATATCTCTGCTCTCTAGCCTGGGTAAACTTATGGAGTGGTTTATTTTGGAGCGTATGAGAAGATTCATGGACGATAACGAGATATTGCTGGATTGCCAATTTGGATTTAAGAGGGGCCACTCTACGTCCCATGCACTGATGGCACTTGCGGACTATGTAGCAAGGGGACTGAATAGGAGATATCCGACGATTGCTGTGAGCCTGGACTTCGCAAAGGCTTTTGACAATGTTTGGCAGGAGGGTATAGTTCATAAGATGATGTCGCTTGGTTTCGACAGGCATCTCTGCGGAATTGTTGCGGAATTCCTGAGGGATCGCTCCCTCAGAGTGAGAGTGGGCGATACACTCTCTGATGAAGGAAATATTGTTGCTGGAGTGCCGCAGGGGTCACTACTGGGACCTGTATTGTTCAACATATTCATGTCGGATATACCTCGGCCACCTGACGGAGATTTACTCCTTCTGTATGCAGACGATGTGCTGGTTGCGGCATCTGGACCCAGAGCGGCAAGGGTGAATGAGAGACTCAGCGGATACCTGGGTAGACTGCACGGATACTTCTGCAAATGGGGTCTCTGCCTGAATATGGAAAAGACGGATTGCGTAATATTTAAGGGACGGCTGTATCCCAACGCAAGGAAGTTCGTACCGGTGCTGAGGGTAGGCGGTGAAGTTGTAAGAGTCTCCGATAGGATTAAGTATCTCGGGGTGATTTTCCACGAGAGCTTTGAGTTTTATCGACATGTGGATTTCGTTCTGGATAGGATGAAGGGGATATACCACTCCTACTGGTAAAGCTGCTTATATATACAGGCAGATCATCAGACCTCTGATGTCTTATGCCTTCCCTGTCTGGTTTGGGATTTCGTCCCATCAGATGGAGGGGCTTAGGATCTGGGAGAGACGTATTTTGTCGGCTTGCCTTGGATTAAGGGCTCGCCAGTTCCCCGATGGTTCGTTCCGGAGACCGTCTTGTCGGGTCATTTATGACCATGCGGGTTTCGAGAGGATCGACGTTTTTCTTATGAGGACTGCGCTGAAATTTTTGGAACGATCGTCCGTCCTGGAGAATGGGATGGTGACTGGCTGCTTCGAGGGGAGGAGTGATATGGAGACCCTAAGGGTGCACAGATATCTGTTGCCTGTGGATCTCCTAACGTTGAAGGACGAGGGGCTGCTCTATGGCGACGAGGGCCTGCTATTTTATCACAGGAGGGTTAATACGCTGGATTTGGACAACCTGGTGTATAACACTGCACAGTGAGGTGGATGTCTGTGCCCTGTTGTCGTTAATTAGTTGTAAGTAGTGTTTTAAGTTAGTTTTAAGCATATGAGTGTTTCCGTTTTTCCATTTTTTGCGGAATATAGTATAAGAGTTGATTTGTTTTGGTGATGGATTGCGGCTATTCTGCATTATTTTAAGTTTTAGTTGATAAGTCTATGATAAGTATCATTTACGCATAGAATAAGTATATACATGATTAATTAGTTTAAGATAAACTATGTAAAGGACGAAATATTTGGATGAATAAAGATAAAGATAAAGAGACATGGAGATCTTGCAACCTTTGGCATGGTGTTGTTTCTTCCTTCACAGTTTTTTCTTTTTTTTGTTTTAGTTAACTTTCTTTTCTATATTGTCTCCATATCATTAACATTGATACTATATTTCTTTTTTAATTTTTTGTTATGTTCTTTATATATTTGAAATGCTAATTTTACCACCAACACAACTGTAATAACGAGTAGAAGCAGTCTTATTTCTTCTAAAATATTGTCTTTTGCACTTTCCACTACCACTTCATTTATCACGTTAGCCTTTGAATCGGCTATTTTTGTATGCTCATTGCCCATTTAAAAAAAAATTAATAACTTTTCCCTTTTTTATTAAAATAAATTTCACTTCCGTTGTTAAATAATTTAAGGATAATAAGTTTTATTCTGTTTTAAAAATTTTCACTTTAAAATAAGTTCTGATTTGTCACGGTCGCCATCTAGGATAGAAAAAATAAAACACTACCATCCATGTTTGGTGGTCAAACAAGACTGTTCTTTCTTTATTCAAAAACATTATATTTTCATGTATATTAAAACTAAGGCTTAGGAAACTAATTGCTTACATTGCTACACTTATGACTACTATTACAAAATATGAAAAGAGGGCAGTGAATCATAAAATAAAACAAAGAAGTGAAGTCAAACAAAGGGTTGGATCAAATATACAGCACTCTGAGTTCAATAACGTAATACCAACTTAAATATCGAATATCTTCAGTTCAACCACTTGAGCAAAATGCTAGATCAAATGAAATACACTTCGGGGTTAAGTATGAAATCAAACAAGGGGTTGGATCAAATATCCAGCACTCTGAGTTCAATAACGTAATACCAACTTAAATATGGAATATCTTTAGTTCAACCACTTGAGCAAAATGCTAGATCAAATGAAATACACTTCGGGTTTAATGACTTTTCGCTACACAATATTTTATATATCAGAATAGCTAAATACTTACATACACCGTTTTCGAATTGGTTTCATATCTCTTTCATCACTAGAGAACAGAATTTATGTATTGTTATTATTTGGCAGATCATCCCTTTCATCACCAGAAATATTCTCATTATTACCAGAAGCAACGGTCAACGAGTTTTCAGTAGCTTCAACTTTTTCTTTTCGTGCAAAATAATTTGTTATAAAACTTTGTGAGGTTGAAATATTCATTTGTTTATATAGCTTCTGATATCCAGAAAATGGATTGTTAAGTTCATACTGAAGATTGATTTCTCGTTCCGTATCTATATCCACAGTGAAAATTTCATTCTGTATAGTATTAACTTTGTTAAGAACTTCACAAAGTTTTCTTTTTAACTATTCGCAAACACTTTCGCAATGTTAGTCTTCGACGTTATCTGCAGATAAATTAATATTGTTGTCATTGGAAAATTCTACATTTGCTACCTAATTGCTACATTCAGTAATAAAATGGGAACATCTCGCCAAAAGATTTGAAGATATAAGCAAGAATTGATCTGGCGTTACTCTACATATCGATGAAAATGCCCATTTGTAGACTGATATCAGTGTTTTTGTTTTAAATTAAAATGCATAATACATAACCCAAAAAAAAAACTAAAATTTTAAAACCACATAAATTTGAATTAGCATACAACTAGGTTTGAGTATATTAAAACTCAAACGGTTGTATTACATGAACAACACGTTATCAGTTATGTAATTATATTTGAAAATTAATTACAGTTTTTATTTTTATTTAATTTATTTATTGGCTTAGTGTTCGGTGATGCTGCTATGTTATTCATGGTCATTGTATTATTGAGAATAACAGCAGTTTTTAATAGACGACACTGTGAACAACATCGTTTTAAAGCCGGCCTTTGACGGTTGTCCACACAGCGTAAAGCATAATGAAACTCATCAAACATTTCAATCCACAAGGAACGGTGCTGGGACAAGGATTGCATTGTTCGAAATTCATGTTGTTGTGAAAGTGTGCTTTCTTGTTGGGCTAAATCTATTGCCTGAAGTGATTTGTCTTGTTGCGCTGCATTCTCGGCTTGTGCGGGAAGAGTTATTAAATTCTTACTTTGTAACTCTTTTTGTTGGAATTTGAAATGCTGCCAGAATTCAAACATTGCTACACATATTGCAAAGACAATGCCCACAATTAAAACTACAAAAACGCCACCTGTTACAAAAAGGATAAATAAAAACTTATTGTTGTTACACGTGTGAATCCATAGATGTTAGATATATTTTTACCAATGTTATCTAGACCTAAAGCATTTGCTTTAGATATTTTATTGTTTCGAATCCTCACACAAGTTTCCCCAGTATTCTTCCACCATTTGTCATACAGCATTTGAATGTCACCTTTTTCTTGCAGCTCTAAAATTGCTAAGGATATTTTATCACGCCAAGGAGAACCTTTTGGTGTAGCAATGCCGTAGCCTTTTGAAATTTAAAATAGAAAGAAAAGTTAAAGTAGTTTAATAGTAAATTAAATAATCTTTGGCTTACAAAACAAAACTATTAATTACAAAATTAGAAAAATAATTGGTAAGAAAAATAACAAACAAGAGTATTATCAACGGACTGCACCGTTTTCCTATTGACTTAAACATAATAACCCGTATTCTAATTGGCGACGACAACAAAAGACAGCGCCGTTTTTATGTTTTACTTCAACTTTGTATTCCCGTAGGCAATATTGCAATATGTATGTCAATGTTAACACACATATGTTCGTTATTCTGTAAGAAAAAATGCCGTTGTTATTGTGTTTAATTGCCTTTCATTTTGTCGTCGGCGTTGTTGGCGTTGTCTTGCGCTGCCTTGTGTTGTGTTTTAAAAATTAAAAAAATCAAAGTTAATGTGTTTTGATTTTGTCTGTTTTTGTATATTTGTGTTGTGTTTTGATATATTTGTGTTGTGAAAATAATGAAAAAAATTAAAATAACAAATAAGTGGCAGTTCAAGAAGCTAGTGGAAAAGCTTGAAAAGAATCCATCACTAGCCAGAGAATTTTGCAGGTGCACTATTCCTAATAATTTTAGGGAGTAGTGGCAAAAGTTAAGGTAAATAGTTTGTTTCAAAACAATGCTCTCTGACAAAATTTTTTCATTAAAAAAAAAATGTTCACAAACAAAGCAGAAATTAAAGCTACAGGTAATGCTGAGTCCCTTGGAGGAAGTTGTGGCAAATTTGCTACAATTTCAAAAAGAAACAAATCCTGAGGGCTCGGTTTAAGGAGTCCCAAACACTAAAGACAGTGTTGATGTGTATTTCTTTTAATTAAGTGAATTGATATTTTTGGGCATTGTGTATAGCCATTCATGACCAACATACAGATAGCATTCCACTTATAGCAAACATGTCTTTACACAACCATCTTAAACAACTTCAACAGCATGTTTGTATCCATGTTATACGCTGTAACTATAAAAATACTTATGTATGCGCATACACATGCATTCAAGGTATGTGTATCAGTGGGAATGGAAAAATATTGAAAGTACGATAAGTACTCGTGTGTATAATAAGTGCTCATATGACACGCGTGTATGGAAGAATAAAAGAAATCGTATGCTTTTACATCAATGTTTGTGTTTCTTCTTATTTAGTGACAAACCCAAGGAACAAACCAAAACATTAGGCAAATTCCTAGAATTTTTTATAAAGCAATTAAAAACTCATTTATAAGAAAATACCTGGTACTTCAGCATAGATAAATCAAAGGGTTATAGCGTTTGATATTAAAAAACTTGAGCGAAATATTTAAATTTTCTTCCTATTTCATGGAAAAACATTATCGTACATAAAATATATGTTCAAAGGCACATATACAAACGTTTAATAAGAATATTTACGATCTTTCACTTATGACAAATTTCCAAAAATTTTCATACACTTGGATGGAAGATCAAATGCAAAAAATTTTCTACAAAAGTATGGTGCAATAAAAATGTGGGAAATCACCAAAATTAGACAGTAATAATAAGCCGTTTTCGTTAGCATTTTAACTTTTGAAGTGTACGATACAATTAAAATATAGACATACCCAAGTATAAATATACCTATTCTCATATACACTTTACGCTTATAAGTGCGGGCATGACAGGCACTACACGCAACTCCTACTTATAGTTGCGCTGGCTTTGAATATGTTGTGTATGGGTATCGTTTTATTTTTAAATTTACTCACTCATACATGTTTGGCCACAATACTTTAAAAGTACACAAAACCATACTTTTGTCATTATCTGGAACCCACCATCTGTAGCAAAGCTGCTGAACAATCAATAGCATCAGCGCCATTGACGGCACCAGCGCAATCAACATCAAAGGCTTCAGCGCAATCAACAGCATTAGTATCATCAACAACAACCAGTTCTCCAAAACCGTCAAAAACGAAAATTAGTTCCGCACCAACGAAGAATGAAAACCCCGGCAAATGAAATAAACTGCTTGAAAGACATAGTACTGATCAAGCCAAAATATTGTCGGAAATGCCAAATTCTTTAATGTTATTAAAACATAGCCTAGGGGAAATAAAGGACATTGAAGCCAAAAAAATTAAATTAGAAGTGGAGAGAAGCAACAGGGGGGAGGAAAGGCACATAGCCGATATGAAAATAAAAAAATTAACTAAAAATTAAAGAAGCAGATTTGTTAATTATAATTTTTTTGTTATGGATTTTTTTTTTGTTTATTAGAATTTTTGCTTTTTATTAGAATCGTTTGTGCCTTATATAGTATAACATCCATATGTATACATATAATTAATAATTTTTAATATAAAACGATTTGTACCTTGCTTACTTAACTGAATTATATTTTAATTTTATTTTTTACCTTATATTTTTTATCTCTCTGTTAAAATAATCTAATAAAAAAATAAATTGAAAGGACTGTCTTAAATTGGAAGCTGTTTTTATTTCTTCTTATTTGATATGCCTCAATGCTTTGTGAATTTTAATGGCCTTCATTCCGTTCAACTTCATTAAATTGTTCATTTAAGTTTTCGTAATATTCAGCTCATATTCAATACATGTTTTTACGTTTTTACCTTTTAAAAACGTCTATTTATGAGTTTAGATTATAGTTGAGATAAAATAAATTTTATGTTTGGTTTTTAACTAATAATTCTCTATTAATAGAGTTTTGAGTTCCACTGCTCGTAACCTTTTCACGAGCAGTAACAATTTCTATTCTTGATTACTCGTTCTGTTTCAACTATGTAAACAATAACAGTTACTCGACAGATCTTTCTACCTAAAGATCTTTCAACCCGATCGATGTTACAACTTAAATCTGATCACAACCTTTTCAACCAGAGTTTATAAACACTTAACTCTCTTTACTGAGTTAGGTACAAATAAACTGGTGTTTACTTCACGACTCACTTCACGAGTTTACTCCTAGAGACTCCCTTCATACCAATAAACTAACTTGCTGAGTTTAATTCACTTAGGTTTGTCACATTGAGTTTACACCAAATAACGCTCTTCACGTTGAGTTTACAACACATAAACTTGTTCGCAGAGCTTACACCAAATAAACTGATTGCTATCCGCATCGATATGTTTTATATATGACTGAGTAAACAAAATCTCGAAAGCTTCCCAACCTCTCGATATTTCAGGTATATTCCATTTCTTTCCTTTACTGTCTTTTTAGTTCTTATTTCTTTCAGTTATTTTTGTTTTGTTGTTGTTTCTCATTGTTTGTTATTTATTGCCTTTTCTGCCTGTTTTGTTGTTGCCGTTTATCATTATTTAAAAAAGCACGTGGTTGTTTCTGTGCCTTTTGTTTATTTATTTTTAGCAATGTAACAAACCACAGGCCTCAAACACACAAATCTTTACTAAATAAAATAGTTACACATTAACATAAAATATAAGGTAAGTACATATGTTATAACTTACTATCACGGAATTTAAGGTAAAATAGCCCTTGCGAGGCTAAATTTTTGGGGCTGAAATTTTGATGTGGGTTCCGTCCACACACCCAAACGCACCTGGAAATTCTGTTTTTTTTTTTCAAAGAAATGCAACTTAGCTTCATTTCTTTCAACATCCGTCATATCGAAGCTGAGCTGGTGCGATCCCATGGCCAAAAAATTCAATGTTGCTGCCAACTTCATGGTGTTTGTGTACAAACCTTGATCTCTTCGTTTAAATTTTTTATTATATCCATCACGTGTTTGAAAGGAAGTTTATTCAGACGAAAATAACTTTCAAATCTTAAAATAGATAAAAAATCCATTATTTGGGAAATTATGACTTAACTTACTATTATTTTTTTATTTTCTTCGTCACTGGCCGAGTTCGTATCAGAAGAAAAACATTTTTTTTAAACTTTACTTTTTTACAAACACAATTTTTTTAGTTTTATTTTTCGCAAACACTGAACTTTTTTTATCAAAAATAATAAACAAAATGAATCAGCTGACTCTAACATTAGATATGTGTGCTGTATTTTATTAACATTATCGATAAGTTGGCAACGTCGCCATAATGCTCTTACAGAATACTAAATTAACATTAAATTGATGTTGTCGTTGTTTTAAATTGTTGTTGCCTTAAAATTTGCGTTGTTGTTGGCGGCGCAAAAGAGAATAAGAGTGAATGTCCATTTCTGCCTGCATCGCACTGAGGCTTATTGGATCTGGAGGTTGGAGATCAAGAATATATGGATATGTGAGGGTTTTTATTCCACTGCCCAGATCTTCTACCAACCATCTGTCTATATTACTACTTATACGGATTATAACAGAATGTTTAATGTCCTTATTTCCTATAGGAGCGTGTGCTTTAGGGAAACTTATTGAACGAGTACAACACCAGAATAAAAAATAAACTGCGGTGATGGATTTGGAAAAAATAAGTAAATTACATGGTGTAGTAGTTAAAGTGCTTGAATGGAAGACAAACAGTATAGGTTCAAACCACAGGAAGGTTAAAATAATTGTTTTTCTTTCTTAGTTTTTTTTTTTTAACTGGGATCGAAAACTTTTAAAAGTTTTTAAACCCTCGACAGCAATTTCTAAACCTGCTGCAGCTAATATTTTTACCCTATTTGCAAAATATTTTCTCCTCATTCGGCCCACGAACTGTTTTTATTTTTGATCAGCGTATTCCCAATAAAAAGTTATTACTAAAGAGTATACAATACATAGAATGTTCATCTCATATATATAAAATTGTTCTAAGAGGGTTGTAATATTGGAACCTGCCTTTGATGTTCGCTCTCTTAATTTTTGTTCTCGTGTAACATTGCATTGTTTACTCTCTTTATAACCACGCTCAAAAAGAAAAGAAAATAAGAGAAAATAAAAAGACCTCTTTCATGCTCACTTGTATGTTTGCACACATACATTATCATGTGTGATTCTTTTTTGGCTTGTGTATTCCTTTTCTTTATATTTATTTTAAATAAATTCAAAAATTTGTATGAACAAATAATACAGTGAAACAATACAAATGTGCAAATTAATGTAGGGAAATGCATATTTTTTTGTTGTTGCACAAACGAAAATATACTAATCTACATCGAATATATGGTGCCTTTTATAATCTATACATGTACCTATATAATAATATTATAAGCAAATACATATAATTATTTTTTGAGTTATATTAAAAAATTCAAAAGAAATTGTTCTCTTCAAATTAGTTTACAAAAAAAAAAAAAATAATTTTTGTGTGTATTAATTTATTTTAATTATATATAAAAAAAAAAAAATACTACAGATAAATTAATTAGAATATTACAAAAAATACTTTTAAAATTTTATTTTTGTAAAAGTATACATGTAATTTTATTTTTGTAAGAAAATTTAAATTTAAAATTTCGTTTTTGTACATGTACACTTAATAAATTACATAAATAAAATTTTAATTAAGTTAAATGAATGAACTAATTGATAAAATTAAAATTATTAATACAAAAAAACTATGGAGTTATTCATTTGAAAGGATTTTTAGTTTCCTTTGTTTAGAGCTGCCTTTTTCCAGAACGAAATACAATGCTTTATAAAAAGTACTATTAAAAGAGGGTCTAATATCTCCAGCCTGTGGCGAAGACAATTATCATCAAACCATTCTGGAGTCGACCGTTTGCACTACTCAATAATAAAAGATTTTATGCCAACTCATTGTGGCTCATCCTTAAAAATTTTGTGGAATATAATGTTTTTTAGAGGCATCCATTAATAATATATAATATAAAAAGTTTGCTTGTTGCTGTAAGTACTTCATCAACTTTTTTGAATTCTTTACAACACTTTACACATTGTAATTTCGGAATAACTTTAAAAACCACGTATCCAACAAATTATCTAAATCGGGCCAATTAGACGCTTAGTAGAGAAGAGTTTTAAAAAACGTCTTAAAAAAAATAATCTGCACAAATATGTTTATCGATCGCAACATCGCAGGTTTCGCTTGGGTTTAATTCGTTATGTTCAGTAGATTTTTTACTTGTTCAAAATCGGTACAATTTCCATTCCCACAATTTGCACCTTGTTTCGATTTACAGTTAGTGGACCAGCTCAACTGAACAATTTTGGAGACCATGAATTTTGCTAATATATTATTAAGTTTGGCCACAAAAGGGTTGTTATTATTACATCCTTTTTGTCACAATACCGAAAGAGTATTTTCCAATTTGTCTTGATTAAGAGCTTTTGTCATAACAAAGGAGACATCACTTCCTTCCTTTAAGTTTCTTTTAAAAATGAAAGAAATAAGTTCAGGGTGAGTTTCATCCCACTTAAAATAAAGACGCGTTTCTTTTCATCAACAAGCTCCACTCTGTCCAAGTATTCAAGGAATCTTTGTATAAATCTATAACTCCCGTTGAACTGCAGATCAATAACAATTATCAGCATAGAATGAATCACTATCAAAGCATTCAGAAACTGTATCAACTTTTTCTATAAACTTTGCAGTTAACAATGCTACTTCCGTTGAACTTGTCTTAAATGTTGAAGATTCGACCATGGCATAATGGCAGCGGTAACTGTTGTACCAAAAACTTGTGTTGCAAATTTGACGCTAATTTTTTCAAGCGAGTTGGAAAAAATGTGTTGCTGTGTCAATTTTCATATTTTAGTTGAAAACTTGAAAACTAGTATTCCCATCTGGTGTTCTTAGGTCGCACTTCATCCTTCAATTTCGCAAAGACTTCAACAAATATGGAAAACCATACATGCAAATCACTTTTTGTCCATTAATTTCAAAAAAGACTTTTCCAAAATTAGAGAAGCATTTTCTGTTTGTTGAGTTCTGATCACACACTAGGGCACACATTTTAATACTAATGATTTCTAAAATTCCATTGAAAAATGCATGTCTGACACCTTTGAAAAAATTATTTGCAAAATACCTGAAGCGTTATTTTTTTATTGACTTTTTCATTAAAAAAATAGCAAAACCACTTAAAATGTAATTACGTTTTCCTAATAATTTTTCTGAAAAACCATCTCAAAAAATACGTGAAATATAATTTCTTTATTGACTTTTCCATTAAAAAATTCATACTTGGTTCAAAATGTTACATTTTTTAAGAACATCTTTTTAAAAACCTACTTTACTTTGTTTGATTTTTCATTAAAAACTGCAATTTGTGAAGGGCATATTCAATTCGGTACTGATCCCGTACAAAAATAAAACAAAAATATTTAGCTTACCATATACAAAGAAAAAAGGAGGTGCCCTACTCCTTCTTGTTTGCTACGCATATTTATAATGTTATAAAAGACAATTCTTTCAAAAACTATTAAAATTTTAAAATCAGCAATCGAAATCATTCGTCACAAAGAACGTATGTTTCTCAACACACATGCAAACTTACATATTTTAAATGAAATGTATTCATACATCCATACATACATTTATTTATATTTTATTACTATGCTCTCTTCCCTTTATCTTTTGATGAGAGTAAAATCTTAATTATCTTTAGTTGTGTTTACCCTCCTTTTATCTTTTCCCCCGCATCATGAAAAGTAGAGAACAAATATTTTAAGTTTTATATACCATGCACATTCTATATATTCTATATTCTTTATTATTGCCTAAAATAAGAAAAGATATTTTTTCTAAGGTTGCCAGACGCACTGTTTTTATCAGTACATGTACTGATTTATGCATTACATGTAAATCCGTACGCAAATGCATTGATTACAGCAGAGACTGTTTAAGTGTGATGTTATAGCTACGTTTCGTCAGACTGTGTCATCAAGCTCTTTAAAGCAATACTTACTTTTTTCAGCCAACATGTATGTAAGAAATTAAGCAGCCTATTTAAGTTTTATGCACAATATAGGCATTTTTATCAAAAATTAGAAGTGGAAGACAATGATTGTTGATATGCATCAGATAACACTGGTCTAGACAAAGCTTTTAAATAAAACTATATGGAATATAATGATTTTGATGCACTGAATTCAAATCCGTTTATAGTTTTTTTCCATCGGACTCAAATTTTTTTATGGACGTGGCAAATTTTTCGCCCAAAATATGTAAGTTATGTCAATATATTTCATCATAACTTGAAAACGAGTTGACCAATTTTAATGCAAGCACCAGCAAAGGTTTAGGAATAAAATATCCTATAAATCACCTGAATAATATTTTAGTTGCGAAAAAAAATTTTTTACGTAAAATCAAAGCATTCTTTTTTTTTTGCCAGGTGTCATAAAAAATTTTTCAGAATGCAAATCTTACATTTTAAGAATTTAAGTTAAAGCTAAAATTAAATTAAATGTTAAGAATAAAATAAGCTATAAATCATGGAAATCGGTTTGCTATTGCTAATTTTATTCAAAATTAAATGCAGGTACCTAACTTTGACCAAAATTAGCGGTAACATTTTTTTCTTGCACAGTTAATGGAATTTTTTTTCTTTTATGTCCAAAAAGTTATATGAAATTCTTAGAATATAAATTTGAACGGTCTAATTTATAAGAAAATATTATTTTAGGTTTTTAGTATACATTAGTCATTAAACACTTTATGTCTTATAAGCCAAAAATAAAAATTCTTATTCATAAACGTTTAACCCTTATGTGTGTGACAGGGTACCCGGGTACCATTTTGTATTGAAATTGGGGTTTTCTTTGTAGACGGAATTCCTACACTCTTGAAACTTTCTAAGAACTCCTCACTTTTGTTTATATTCATTTCTTTTATATATACGACATTTGTGTCTCAGATTGAGAGGCAGTGGTAAATCAATTTATATTTTACACCCTTGACAGGATGACAGTTTAATATGAGAAAAAATGGGATTTTTTTTGTTTTAATTTAGATTTATAGTTTTACAAAAATAAATCGAGTACGTACTCTACACCCAAACAATTGTTCATCAACGATAATACTCTCGCCTGGCTTCTAACTTTTAAATAAATTCTCAGTAAGCGTGATCCAAAATTCCCTAATGGCAGCACATTTATCCATTTCAACACGTTTTGCTCGAGTTTGTTCGTTATCAAGGCGAATACAGCGTAAAAGTAGTCTACATTTGTCTCGGAATATTGCTGCATGAAATAGTAGTAAGTGATTTGGTTTCCATATTTCTGACAGATGCTCAGAGTTTGATTTATGTACCTCGCAAAATATTTTTCCTTTTCTTTACTTTCGAGCAAAATTATGTCACACATCTCTTAGCATAAGATACTTTTAAATACATCCACACATCGCAGGACCACAACGTTGGCGTAAAGTATTTCTACCTAAAGTCTGGGATTCTGGATATGGTTTAAGGTGTCAACGGTTTTCACCCTTACCAGGGCACACTAAAGAAGGTACTTGCAAGTCTACATATGTATATTTTTTCTCATGCATATTATCAGTTTTCAGCAGTCAAAGTTTGTTTACTTTTTCTTCTTTCGTTTACATTTCTACATTCGCCATTTTTAAAGTTCAAATCTGGGTTGCCAGACTTAAAATTACAAAAATCAGAATCAGTGCATTTATAAACCAATAGTGCGTATCTAATTAAAAACTATATTAAATATGTACCGACAAACAAAACTTATTCTATTTAGAACAGTTTAAACAAATTTTTTAAATTAATTATTGCAATTGTTGCAAAAGATACCGTTATTTTTATTTTTACTAAAAAAAATTATGTAAAATATAGTTTTTCCGAACAGATTCGGCAAAATTTCTGATAAATACTTCCGCTGAGGTATAGTAGGTAAGACACTCGCCTACCAACCAGAAGGACCACGGTTCAATACCAGGCCAAACCAATCTGTTCGAAAAAACTGGAGATTTAAAAAGTTTTAAGCGTTTTGAAATAGAAGTGCATTCAAGAATTTTGTAAGTATATGAATTTTTTATAATACATTCAGACGTTTTAACTGATTTGTTTTTTAGATTATAAGTTTTTAAATTAAAAAAGAGAAAAACAAACAAAATATTGTACACAAAGGGAAAAAGCTCGAAATATATTTATAGAAGTACATATCGAACACTAAGTCATTAGCAGTCACAACTCAAAATTTCTATATGCAGGTATATTTTACATAATTTTCAAATTTATATTCTAAGAATTTCATATAACTTTTTGGACATAAAAGAAAAAAAATTCCATTAACTGTGCAAGAAAAAAATGTTACCGCTAATTTTGGTCAAAGTTAGGTACCTGCATTTAATTTTGAATAAAATTAGCAATAGCAAACCGATTTCCATGATTTATAGCTTATTTTCCATATAGTTTTATTTAAAGGCTTTGTCTAGACCAGTGTTATCTGATGCATATCAACAATCATTGTCTTCCACTTCTAATTTTTGATAAAAATGCCTATATTGTGCATAAAACTTAAATAGGCTGCTTAATTTCTTACATACATGTTGGCTGAAAAAAGTAAGTATTGCTTTAAAGAGCTTGATGACACAGTCTGACGAAACGTAGCTATAACATCACACTTAAACAGTCTCTGCTGTAATCAATGCATTTGCGTACGGATTTACATGTAATGCATAAATCAGTACATGTACTGATAAAAACAGTGCGTCTGGCAACCTTAGAAAAAATATCTTTTCTTATTTTAGGCAATAATAAAGAATATAGAATATATAGAATGTGCATGGTATATAAAACTTAAAATATTTGTTCTCTACTTTTCATGATGCGGGGGAAAAGATAAAAGGAGGGTAAACACAACTAAAGATAATTAAGATTTTACTCTCATCAAAAGATAAAGGGAAGAGAGCATAGTAATAAAATATAAATAAATGTATGTATGGATGTATGAATACATTTCATTTAAAATATGTAAGTTTGCATGTGTGTTGAGAAACATACGTTCTTTGTGACGAATGATTTCGATTGCTGATTTTAAAATTTTAATAGTTTTTGAAAGAATTGTCTTTTATAACATTATAAATATGCGTAGCAAACAAGAAGGAGTAGGGCACCTCCTTTTTTCTTTGTATATGGTAAGCTAAATATATTTGTTTTATTTTTGTACGGGATCAGTACCGAATTGAATATGCCCTTCACAAATTGCAGTTTTTAATGAAAAATCAAACAAAGTAAA
>JAKWBJ010000372.1:0-20000 GCA_023159175.1 Wohlfahrtia magnifica | reverse complement strand
GCACTGACAGTAGCTCACGTCGAGTCAGTAGCTTACGTTGTCTGCAATCTATACCAGCCAATACCCGCTTTGTAGGTCCAATGTAGAGAACCACTTTGTTCCAGCTAACGTGTCGAGGTAGCAGGTAGCTGACCTTTTTAGTGCCATCATTTAGCTTCATGAAGTCTACGCAGAATCTTGTACTACCATCTTCTTTTTACCTAAGACTACAGGTGAGCTCCAAGGATTCGATGATGGTTCAATTACCCGCTCTTCTCCATTTCATTGACCAGCTCCAGATCCTCATTACGTTTTGCCAGAGGTATACTTCTGGGTGCCTGTTTGATCGGCCTCGCTTCGCCGGTATTTATTTCATGTTTGACTGTAGCTTTTCTGCCTTGACTTTTATTTTTCGTGGCAAATACCCAGGCGTACTTCTTAAGCAGCTTTTTGGCTTTATTTCTTTCTGGAACTGCTAAACCTGCTACCCATTTCTCTACATTTTCGTTAAACACCTATTAATCCTTGGCTGACATATTGGCATGGTCCAGCAATTGTTCGCTGTTTATTATCGCCTCTACTGTAGCACATTGGCCTACCTCGGGGTTTTCACAAATGAATTGTTCGTGGGATGATAGACTGAGCACTGAGGTGGTAATTTTTTTTTGTCTGATAGCAACAAAAACGTGCAATTGATGCTGGTATCCCACGTCAAGAGGTATATCTCCATTACGCCAACTGATTATCTGTCGCCCCGTATTCAAATTGATACCATGGACTATCATAAAATCAGCACCAATAATAACTTAATCTACAATATCGGCGACAATAAAACTTACAGTAATATATATATAGTGAACATAGTAACCTTCACATTAATTTTCACGTGGACGATGGCAGACTTTCCAGTAGCTGTTCGTAGTCTGATATTATTAAGTTTCTCACACTTTTCCTTCAATACATCGGGTCTGATTATAAACTGTGTCGCACCGATGTCTATAGTGAAGGTGTATCTTATGTCATTAATGTACCAGCACGCTGTAAGGTTGCTGCTATTTTGCTGCATCACTGATATATAGATTGTGGGGCCCTCGCTTGTGGGAGCTAGATCTTGCCACTCAGTGCTAGCTCGTTGTAGTTTAACGGGGACTCTTTTGTTGTGTGATGGTCGTTGGTCCGTTTATTATTTCTCGGTGGTGAAACGGATCTGCACCTTTTTCGTGGAGCTTTACAGTTTCTCTGTATGTGACCGCTCTTTCCACAGTTAAAACATTTTAATTTTGATTTCTGCTCAACTAGAAGCCTCTTAACCACCTCCTCTATTTTGTTGAGTTCATCCTCCTTATCTGCCACAACTTCCAATTTACGCACCTTGTGTATTTATGTCTGTGATATCGTGCGAGCAGTCTCCTGCGCTAGTGCGAACGCCATCGTATCTGCAAAGGTTGTCTTTTGTGTAGCACATACAGCTAGCTTAACATCTGGGTCTCGTATGCCGTTAACGAAGGCTTCGGTCTTGCGATGGTCTACTAGTGGATTAATTTCACCTGGATAGGTTAGCTGCACAAACCTCTAGACTTCCATTTCAAAGGCTTGAAGCGACTCATTAGCGTTTTGCGTTCGGTAACCTAACTCCATACAGCTCCCGTTTATGCTCATCGCCAAATTTACGCTGTAACGCCACCACTGGCATGGTTTCTAAAATTTCTACTGCAGCACCTTTGAACGCCAAAATAAGTTCTAGAGCCTTCTCTTCATCATTCCATCCATTTTTACCGGCTACTGTGTCGAATTGAAATTTAAATACCGCCAAAGGTGTACTACCATCAGAGCAGGGTGTCTTTATTCTGCTGGAAACTTCTGGTATGATTCGTACTGGTTGGAGTTACTGGCACTGAAGACTGTTGATCTTTTCTACCATTGCATTAAATTTTTGATCAACAGTTTTTTCAAAATTTTCCATTCTTGACTCCACACTATCTACCCTTTTGCTTACCGTCGCATATATTTCACGTAATTGCTCAGTTGTTTCTTTAAATTTGTGTTCAAGTTCTTTAGTAATTTCTCGTAACTCAGTAGAAGTTTTCTCAAGTTTTGTTTCAATTTTTACCATAAAGTTCTGGTTTTCATGTCTATAAATCCCTTTTACCTGTGCCAAAAATTTTTCGTTACCAGTTCTAGAAATTTCTTGAGCCTTCGCCACAGCATCAATTTTTTCCATAAGCTTTTCATTATCAGCTTTAGAAGATTGTTTTACCTGCGCCATCAGCTTTTCATTATCTGCTCTAGATGTTTCTCGCACCTCAACCAAACGCATTTTGCTCTTTACCTGCATTTTTCCATCATAGCAGCCAGCAACGAGTTAACGTCTATACTACTTGTAGTTGGAGGGGCACTCATCCCAGGCTCATTCTCGACATCAAATTCGTGATTATCGATGTCTATACCACGTCTCTGAAATTCCTTTAATAGACGTTATATTTCCGGTTATGGAAAGCCCTAATTTATTAAATTCGCGTTTGAGCCTGTCCACTTTTAATTCTTGGAATCTAATTTTTTCCCGGTTTTTTTTATTTATTTAATTTTTATTTTAGTTTATATACGCAATCCCACTTCTGATACCACTGTTACGTTGTAACCTTTTTAAAACGTTTGAGTTCCTTTAAATTGTGTTAAAATAAAATAAACACCGCTTTATTTTGTTGTTTTATAGTTAAGTTTTTATTTACTACACAATAACTTTTATACAGCGTATAACAACTTAATATCCGCTTATACAACACCTCTTTATCTTTCGACGGCCAAACGATAACTAACTGACGTGTAGGTAAAGCAGCCCTTTATATGCCTAATTGCCTACAATTTGAAAGGTTCGGGAAATATCGACCATCTTCTATTTGCATATCCGCTAACTCAAATGTAACGTAATGGTGGTCGATGTGGCAGTGTTGCCAAATTGACAGGGTGACAAGAAATATACCAAAATCCCACAATGAAGTGTTGTATTTTTATTTTCGCAACAATATTTTACATGCAGGTTTTCGTATATATGAATGGTATAGTAATATGAAACTGCATGTATTCTCTGTGTTGTATCCGGGTACGTTGTCATCCTGTTAAAGGTGTTTTTTTTTTCACACACATAAGGGTTATTAACAGCAAATTAACTATTAAACGTTTTTATTGTTCTGCTGGTAACACCATGTTATTTAATTTGTCACTTTCGGTTTTGTGATGATAAAAAAAACTATGAGTACTTTTTAAAAATTCCTAGAATTAGAGAAATTATAATGAAATTGTTAAAATAAAATCGATGTTAATAAAATAATATTACGCACTGATAAAAGAATTAACTAAAACAAACTGAAAAATTTAACAAAATTGGTTTTTAAAACAGTTTTTTTTTTACTGAAAATAAAAGAAATTAAGTACCCACTTTCTTTTTTTTTTGTTTGTCCACTGTTTTGTTTTATTAATATTTATTAAATTTTTATAAAACAATTTATTTTAGAAACAAATTATGTATGTATATTATAAAAAAAAGAAAATATATATAAATAAAAATAAATATATGTATGTAGTAAATATATGTACGTATGTAGATACATACATACATATATATGTATGTCTGCTATATATACCCACCATCTGTGCCAACGCTTTTACTGTTCCCAGCTCCTACTCATTCCATCCAGTTCCACATGAATTTGCTTCCTCCACGAGCGTTTCAGCCAATGACATTTATGAACACATTGCTCCATGACTTTCTTAAAGTGAGGCCAATCCACAGCCATTTACTTCTTTTTATTTACATGGTTATGGGTTGTTGATTGGATTATTTCCAAAGCCGGCTACTTCACCCCAATCTAGGCCAGAATATTCGTAACATCTTGTAAATCTCTTTTGCATGTCTCGAAAGGCAGCGTTATACGCCTAGCAATCATATTGGAGAGTAGATTTTTGACTTTTCTGTTCAAATCGCCAGCTTTGTGCGTTGAAGAGGAACTCCTAATTGGTATTAAACAACCAAAAGTCTGCTGCGCTCTGTACGTGGTTGTTAATATCCTCACTCGATCCGCCGAAATTATACTCATGTAGAATATGAGCAGGTTAAAACAAATTTCTAGTTTGTCTAAATACTCCTTGTTGCTGGATTTTAGTAATCCTTCCAGAGGTTTTTGTTTGAGGTGGTTGGACATTTCTTTATGCATTTTCATCGTCGTACTGCTGAATATAGCATATTAAAATTGTATAAAAATTGGTCATACAACATAAGAGGCTTCCCTAATTATTAAACTTAGGGACATGAGGGAATAGACTACGGACAGGAGGAATAATGAATGGAAGGAGATATTTGACCGTGGACTTACTACGACGTTGTGGCCTCAGCTGAGACTGCCAAGGTTCTTTTGGGTATGTACCAGTAAGGTCACTTCTTCATAAGGGGGATGATAAATAGATGAGCAGAACCCCTCCCCAGAATTTTGTAGGTTGTGCAAGAATGTAGAGCAGATAGAAACAGTGATACATTTACTGTGCAACTGTCCTGGCTTTAGCGCCTTATTTGGCTACAGGAAAACGGTAGATGAATGTATTTCTATTTTCTATTCTATTTCTATTTTATATATGATTGCAAATGAATAAAAATTAAACAAAAAATATAGTATTTATAAAAAATAAAAATAAATGGAAAAAACAATTTATTAAAGGCAGTTACAAACATACAATAAAAATTTTAAATTTATAAATCGTTTATAAGAGCTTTAAAACACTGTTTGTCGTTTACGTATAGAGATTTTTGGATTTTGTCTTATAAACCTGTCATAAAGCTGTTTGTGACTATGAATAAGACCGTAAGCACATAAATGAAAGCCATATATGTTGAAAGTAAAATAACCTATAAAGGCGGGTACCTCACTTTGATAAAAATATCTAATACATTATTTGGCAAAACACAAAAATAATGAAAGGAAATGCCTAGTAGGAAGCAATACATACACATATATTTTCATAGGCTTGCCAGATGGCCTTGATTTCGCTTACAAGAATTTTTACAGCTTGTTAAGAATCAAGAAAAAATATGGTTTGGCAAGATTTTTTTAAAGTTTTCCTTATACAAAGTTTTGTAGAACGCACAGTTTAATGAAGACTTGTGTGCCTCAAGTCATACGAAAAACACATCTTTGGAAAAAATTAAACACCATAATATATACATATATAGTCATGTGAAATTTAATAGGGACACTTACAATCAAGAGAGTTAAAATTCCAACTCAACAACAAATTTTGTACAGTTTCTCAGTTGTAGTACATTCTTTTCTTAAGCTTTTAAGGAATGTGTCCCTTCACATGACAATATGTAATGTGTAAAATGTGAAAGCAATGGCTCCGGGTCCAGGCTGTATGGTGGATGCATCAGAACTTCCCAGTCAGGCTCTGTCAGTTTCTGGCGGGTCATCAAAGATATGTCTTGTCTGGCGTTGTCATGATGGGACACAATACCTTTTCTGTTGATAAATTCTGGCCATTTTATTGAATTACTTGCTTAAATCTCATTAATTGTTGACATTACAGACTCCCTTCCAATCCCACCAGGCGCACAGCATTACCTTTTGTCGCGACAATCATAGTTTTGGCACGGTCTGTGAAGCTTTACCTTGCTTTAGCCATGATCTTTTTCGCACATTATTGTTGTATCTATCCAGTTTTCATCGCTCATTATCATTCGGATCTCTCAAACAACTTATAGTGCTGCCTGAAGCGGTTAACATTACCAGTGATATTTCGTTTTGGGATTATCTACAGGCAATTTGGAACAGTCAATTTGTCGACTGTCAAGATTTTTTTTTCAATTGTCAAGAATTTTGCAATGTTAAATCTGGCAACCTTAATTGTACATATGTATGTTTTCTGTAAAAAAAACTAATTCCAATCCTGTTTTTTTTCTTTTCATATTTTTAGTTGGAATTTCTCGTCGAATCGACCAACAAAAATCTGCAAGCTTCCTTTTGACCATTTTCCATTGTGCCGCCTTTCTATATGCAATATGTCTTGGCAAAATCTTTCACCATGTTCATGAGATACTGCACCAAGAAAGAAATATAAGTGCGAGTCCGAAAAATGAATTTTAAGCGACATTTTGCATTTGAGAGCTTTATGGGCAGAAAGAAGTTTTTGAACGATTTCCTTACTATTTTCAGTTTTATAATTTCCCAAAAAATTCTGAACACATTTACAAAAGCCATCCATGCTCTTTTTTCTACTTCATTCAACTTCTTATTAAAAGTTGCGTCCTTCATAAGCTCTCTTAATTGTGTTCCTTCTTTTAGTTTTGCTTCGCTGATTCGAGGGAATTTGGTTTTAAGGTATTGAAAGCCTTCAGACACCTTATTCATTGTTTTCACAAAGTTTTTCATTAGACACAGCTTTATATGAAGAGATGGTAGTAATATTCTTCGTGGCCAAATTATTACTTCGCAGTACTTATCTCTTGCACGACTATCCCATGCGCATAAGAAGCAACAAAACTTGGTATGTCCTAGTTGTTGTTCAGTTAGCATAGCTACAACTTTCAAATCAGCACAAATGTTCCATGTGTACTCTTAATATTTCATTGTATTGATTAATAACTTCATATTTGCATAGTTTTCTTTCACGTTTGTTGCATGCGCTAATCCAACCGATGGATATTTATTGCCATTGTAAAGTAAAACTGCTTTTAAGCATGAATCAATAAAGAGTCCTCTCGACTTTTCAGGCAAACCCAGCTTTCGTAATAGTCCAGCGGGATCATCACAAAATACTAAATCGGCATCTTTGCTAAAATAGGCCAGAAAATCTTTTTGTCTATAACGAAAATATGAGACTTTCGTGTTCTTATCTAATAATTCCTATTGCGAGAAGTTCTGAGTTTGTTTTTGAGAGTTCTAAATCTTGCACAAGATCATTCAGGTCAGACTAATTTATATAATAAGGTTTTCTCGATGGACTTCTATATGCAGATGAATAAGTACCTACAGACCCGCAACTGGTTTCACTCCAAACAGAAAAACATCTTATTCATATTTCGTGACGTTTAGTGGACAATGGAGGTAAAGAAACATTATTGTTTCGAAGAACTGGTCGTCGGGCAGATGAAATGTTCGGTTATTTTGCTTTCAACATATCTGGCTTTCATTTAAATGCTTAAAATGTTAAATTTTCATTCTGAAAAATTTGTTATGACTTTTTGTTAAAAAAAATGCTTTAATTTTGCGTGAAATTTTTTTTTTCACAACTAAGTTATGAATAATTCCGAATCTGTTGAAAAAAAATATTCAGGTGATTTATAGGAAATTTTATTCCTAAACATTTGGGGGTACTGGCATTAAAATCAGTCAAGTCGTTTTCAAGTTAGGATAAAATATATTGACATAACTACCATATTTTGGATGAAAAATTTGCCACGCCCATAAAAAAATTTGAGCCCGATGAAAAAAAAAAATCTGAAAACGGACTTGAGTTCAGCGCATCAAAATCATTATATTTCATATAGTTTTATTAAAAGGCCTGTAAATTTTTCGTATTTTGTGGATTAGTGTAATTAAGCGATTTCGGGACAAATAACTACACCGAAAATTTTATGGATCCATAACTAGAACTGTTTGTAATGACTTGAATGCAATTGCTCTGTTTAGAAAAAAATCGGATGTCAGTTTGACATCAGTAGTAGCATATGTATATTGAAGAACGTGTAAAGATGAAGGATAATAATTTTTAAAAACCAAATATTTTCAATTCGGACTCTGATATTTAGTTTAATGTTTCTAAAATGGAAAAAGCAAAACAATGAATAATAAAATAATAATAAAAAATGCCAAAAACCAAAAGGAAATGTGGATAGAAATTAAGGAACTAATACTAAGGAAAATAAAACTGCGATACAATCTGTGATATTTAATCAAATAAAATATAATGACAGTAAACAAATTCCTCCGCAATTTACTAACTTTTTTGTAAATAGTGTAAAGGAGATAAGAGATAGTATACATATGTGCAATATATAAGTAACATACCCGCCAGTAATTTTAAATTTAGATTTAGTGAGATAAGCATAGACGAGCTCAAAAATATGTTCATGATTATGAATAATAAACCTGACTTTAATAAAGCACCAATGAGAATTGTACTAGATAATTGGAATCTTGTGGAAATAACAATATTACAGATAATAAATGACTTACTTAGAACCGGGACGGACAGAAACGTGGAAATTAGAAATGGTAACTCCTATTGAGTAAATAAAGGTTAAAGAGAAATGTGAAGAACATCGGCCGATCAATACATTGCAAACCTGCGCAATAGTAATGGAGAGTCATGAAAATACAACTCGAATATTAAATGGAGTGAAATGAACTTTATTTAAATTATCAGTCGGAATTTCGTAGAAAATTTTCATATGAAGCGGCTGTCAATTATGCGATAAACAGGGAAAAAAATTAAAAAGAGTACTAATATTCGCAATTTTCTTACGGCCATTTGCAAAAAAAAAAAAAAAAAATACAAAGCTTTTTAAATCTTTGTTAAGCAAAATTCCTTAATGTTGTATGCAAAACGGTTATTAGCTTCAAATCCCTTTGTTAAATATACGTCGAAATTAAAAATTTTAAAGTAGGAAGGTACCTACTTTAAAGTGGCATTATTGTTATGAGTATTTAATATAAAATACAAATAGCATGTTTTGGCGTCAAGGAAAATTTTTTGAAGGCATAAAAGAAAAAGTCATCTTTTAATGACATGGTGAGCTAAGCCAGAGCGCTAAAATTGTCAAAGAATTGCTGTTGCAACAGAAATTTTAGGTAAAATAGTGATCACCGTAAAGCTCTAATTCCAATCTAATGAAAAATTTTAGGACAATAGTAAAAAACGCCTGAGAAAAATTTAAGTTTGCTTAGTTTCGTTAAACAAAATGATGAGAGAATTAAAATCTAATAAATTTGTTGTGGATAAAGTGGAGCAGGAAAAAACTGAAATTGTAAAAGAGAATAAAAATAAAAAAGTTGTAGTTGAAAATGAAATATATGCCAGTAAGTTAAAAGCATCAACAAATAATATGCCCGTTATAGTCAAATCCAAAAACAAACAAGACAGTGTATCAAAAGAAAAAGAAGTTAAAGAGAAAGTTAAACCGTCGTCTCTTAATGTATTTACATGTAAGAGATTACAAAGAGAAATAATGGAGCCGTTGCTATAAAGTTGTGATGTGCAAAAGTAAAAATGTAATTGTGTTAGGTAGAAGATGGAAATTGCTCTCTTAGAGAGTACAAGTTGATGTTTTAAATTTTTTTAAAAATCAACATGTATCCGCCACACATGTGCATTTGTCGCTGTTTCAGTGACAACTAAAAGCAAGATCGTAAGAACTTTTTAAAATTATTTTTCTGTGCTTAAAAAAATACGCGTAAATTCTCTGCACATGTGCTTTATCCGGTGTCTCATTGACGACTTAAAGCAAGAGCGTAAGAATACGTGTGAATTGAAAATGAACAATTCTTCTATGAAAAGCTCATGCCTGCTATAAAGTGTATAAATAATAATGATCGTAGTGTTTTAGCTGATGAGATCAAAGAGAAAATGGGCAAAGACTATGATACAAGTTCCAAAAATGAGAAAACAAAAATATTAATATCTGTTATGACTGAAGAAATAGAGAAAAAGCTAATTATTGAAGCCATAAGCAACAAAATGAAATTGAATGCAACCACTTAGAGTGTGTTAAAGTATATAGATTATTTAAAAACCCGAGAAGGTATAATGCAATTATAGAGACAGATGAAAATAATCTTGAGACTATTATGGAGAAAAATAAAATAAATATTGAATGGGATAGATGCGTGGTATATGAATATTTGAATGGATTGGGGATTTAATCATACAACTAGGGTTTGTAATCATATCAGCCAAATTTGTGTAAAATGTAGCAAAGCTGGTCACTCTTACAAAGAGTGTAAAACATTATAGTAAAATGTATAAATTGTGTTAAGGCAAAGAACGTTTAAATTTAACAGATATAAATACTGTTCATGATTGCAGAAGTAATTTGGAAGCAGAAAAAGTATAATACTAGCACCCAATATCAATTAAAGAATGTATCTTAACGTAGGAGGAATAACAACTAATTTTAACCTATTGGATATAATTTGTTTTGAAGAAAATCTTGATTTTATATGTTTATCAGAAACCCACTTAATAGATACTATTGACACTGCTGAACTATCAATAAATAATTATAACATGATACGATGCGATAGTTCGTCAAGGCATACAGGTGGTGTATGTTTCTGCATTAAGAACAACTGTCAAACGAGAATTATAGAAAATAACTCTGTAGATAATATTGGTGGCTTAAAATTGAAATTAAAAATAAGCATCATATATATAACTTATAAGAATTTATAAATCACCAAATAAATAAAAATCACCAGAGAACCCCTTTATTGATTTTATTGAAAATGAAATGGAAAACATTAGCACTAACGAGGGAAATATTATGGATGATTTTAATATAGACTGGATAGCATATTGGTACGAGAATAAAAACGCCTAAATTGTGGAATTTTGGTATATTTTGTGTCACCCTGTCAATGCCATACTTATTTGTGTATCCGGCAGCACTGCCAGTTAAATCATCTCTGGGTAACACAATCTTAGATGTTTAAAATTAACGGATAGAGGATTTAAGAGCATTTGAGACATTTCCGGAACTTTCCACACTGTAGGCTGTAGACTGTTAGGTATATAAGGAGACTGCTTTGCCTACGTAGTGTTTAAGCGGAAATAAAAGTGTTGTATGAGCGAATATTAAGTTGTTGTATACTACAAAAGTTATTGTGTAGTAAATAAAAGTACTTATAACTGTACTAACAACAAAAGTGGTGTTAATTTTATTTTAATGCATTTAAACGTTTTAAAAAGGTTAAAACGTAACATTGATCTCAGAAGTGGGATTGCGATATAAAATAAAATGAATATAAAAAAATTGAAAAATAAATAAATAAATAAAATGAAATTCCAAAATTTAAAAGTGGATAGGCGGTAATTAAATTAATAAGAGCTGTTAACAATCGTTAATAAAACTGAATTACAAAAGCGTTTGTTAGAGGAACTTCAGAGACGCGGTATAGACATCGATATTCACGAGCTTGATAATGGGAATGAGCCTGAGATGAGCGCACCTACAACAGCGAGTAGTATAGACATTCACTGGCTGCTGGCTGCTATGATGGAAACAATGCTGGTACAGAATGGAAAGCTTTTGGCGCAGGTAAAATAATCTTCTCGAGCAGATAACGAATACACAAGAAATTTCTAAAGCTGATAATAAAAAGTTGTTGGCTCTGATACAAGAAACCTCTGGAGCGGAAACCAGAATTTTCTGGCGAAAATAGAAAAGAAATTTGAAGAAGCGTCCAGTGCAACGTCAGAGAAGCTACAAGAAATATTCGAGATGGTAAGCAAAAGGGTGGATGACGTCGATGCGAAGAGTTTCAAATCTAGAAAAGATTGTTGACGAAAAATTTGACGTAATAGAGGAGAAAATAAATAGTCTGCAGTGTCAACGACCAGAACCAGTACGAATCATACTAGAAGTTTCCAACAGAATAAAATCACCTTGCTTTATAGCTCACTCCTATCCGTACTTAAATTTCAGTTCGATACGATTGCCAACAGAAACGGATGGGACGATGAAAAGAAGGCCCTAAAATTAATTTTGGCCTTAAGAGGTGCTGCAGCGGAAATTCAGGAAACCATGCCAGCCAGTTGCTGAAACAACTATAGCGAATTAATAGCATAAACGAAAGCTGTATCGCATGGAATTTATGTACTGAACGCAAAAGGCTAGTGAATAATTACAAGCCTTTGCAACGGAAAATCACCCACTAGTAAATCATCTCAAGACCGAAGCCTTCGTCAACGGCTTAAGAGACCATGATGTTAAACTAGCTGTATATGCAACACAAAAAAAACCCTTTGCAGATACGGTGGTGTTCGCACTAGCTCAGGAGACAGCTCGCACGATATCAAAGCCACAAATACTCAAGTTGCGAAATCTAGAAGGTGTGACAGAGAAAGTTGATGAAATCAACAAAATAGAGGAGGTTGTAAAGCGGCTCCTAGCTGAGCCGAAATCAAAATTAAAATGTTTTAACTGCGGAATGTGCGGCCGATTTCAGAGAAACTCTAAAGCGCCACGCAAAAGATCAAGATCCGTCTCACCACCGAGAAATAATAAATGCGCTAACAACCATCAAACAACAAAACAGTTAAACTAAAAAGAGCTAACACTGAGGGGCAAGAGCTAGCTCCCACAAACGAAGGCCCACAATATCCATATCAGTGATGCAGAAAAATAACAGCAACCTTACAGCGTGCAGGTACATTAATGGCAGACAATACACCTTCACTATAGATACCGGTGCGACACAGTCTATAATCAGACCAGATATAGTGAAGGGAAAGTGTGAGGTCCTCAATAATATCAGACTACGAATAGCTACTGGAGCGGAAAAATTGAGGCGAAGTTTACTATAGCGAACGTTATTGTAATCCATATTTTTATTGTCGCAGATATTGTAGACGAGATTATTATTGGTGCCGATTTTATGATAGTGCATGGTATCAATTTGAATATGGGGCGAAATATAATGAGTTGGTGTAATGTGGATATACCTCTTGACGTCGGATACCAGCATCAAGTGCACGCTTGGACATTATTTGCTGTCAAAGGACAAAAATTACCACCTCAGACTGAATCATTGATATGGGCGGGTATGGAAAGAGATTGTAAGGATAACCGCTTGTGAGTAGTAAATTCAGCAGAAATTAAGACGGACGTTTTCAGTTAAGGCCCTTGTTAAATTCAACAAAGAATGAATAGAACCATTTTCTGCTAAGAACTGATGATTCCGCACTGAGATGACTGCTGCGTTTTAAGAACCCTGAAGGACAGCTGGCACGTTGGATTGATCGCCTCCAGGCCTATGACTTTAGCATTGAACACCGAACACACAAATCATGGAAATTCTGATGCGCTCTCACAGCGGCCTTGTAATTTGGAATGTAAACATTGTGTGAAAGCTGAGCGGAAGAAATCCATCATTGACTGGTCAGGAGCGCAAAAGGGTGACCCAATATTGACAAAGATTATATAAGCAAAAGAAGAGGACAGGCGGCCCACTCGCAATGAAATATCAGCAGAAGGTCCTCTTACAAAAGCGGGTTGAGCACAACGGGACAGTTTGAAGTTTATGGATATATATATCGCCATTGGGAAAGTACAGATGGTAAAACTTCATCCAACCTAATAGTGGTGCTTTATCCAAAATGAAAAAAGTCTTAAATGAGTTCCATATGGAACCAGCGGAGGACAACTTGCGGTGACAAAGACTCTTGAGAAACTAAAACAACGTTTTTATTGGTTTAGGTGTCAGCAAGCAGTGGCGGATTGGATAGCAAACAACACGGGAGCACCCTTCGAACGGATAGTGATGGAAGTAGCAGGGCCCTTTCCTTTCAGTAGTGCCGGAAATCGTTATGTTCTCGTCGTGATGGATTACTTCAGCAAATGGCCAGAAGTGTATGCCATTGCTAATCAAGAGGTGAATACAATTGTAAATGTTTTTGTGAATAACTGGATATGCCGCTATGGGGTTCCAATAGAGCTACATTCCGATCAGGGCAGAACTTTCGAGTCTGCTATATTCAAAGTAGAGTGTGATATATACGGTATTAAGAAAACTCGAACGACGCCGCTTCACCCACAGTCTGATGGAATGTTAGAACGATTTAATCAAACCCTGGAGGAATACTTGCGAAGAGTAGCTAGCGATCATCAGAAGGATTGGGACGAACACCTACCGAGGTTTCTACTAGCGTACCGATCAGATGTCCATGACTCAACATCTAGATCACCTGCCAAGATTATTTTTGGGACTGAGGAATACCACATACGCTGAAAAACAGGAAAACCTCAAGAAGTTGTGCGCTCACGAATTAAAATGGTCATAAAATGAAATCCATCTGGCAGCATCGGTGACTGCTTTGCCAACGTAGTTTAGTTATCGTTTTGCTGTCGTAAGATAAAGACGTGTTTAAGCGGAAATAAAGGTGTTGTATAAGCGAACATTAAGTTGTTGTAGGCTGTATAAAAGTTATTGTGTAGTAAATAAAAATATAACTGTAACAATAACAAAAGTGGTGTTAATTATATATAAACGCTATTTAAACGAACTCAAACGTTTTAAAAAGATTAAAACGTAACAATATAATAATTTAAAAGCAAGATTAGAGGAGATAGTAAACGATAACTACCTTTGGCAAATAGTATCGCAGCCTACAAGGATTGGAAACACTAAAATTTCTTAATAACAAATATAGAAAATACTATAGCTACATCCAACATAAATATGAAACTAAGCGACCACGATCTAGAAATTCAAATTAAGGATCAAACCTCAAGGAACGATAATAATAATTTCCGTAATAATCTACTTCAAGGAGGTATTAAATATATAATACATATGATTGCAATGTTATTTGTGTTAATAACGAACTTGCACCAATGATAATTAATAGAACGGTAAGAATTCTGCACACATCTTTTGGTTCTCAAATAGGCTGAAGCGAATGAAGGAAACAAAAAAGCAAATGTACCAAACAGCCGTGTGGTTAAATAATGATTACCTTTGGAACAATTTTAAAAGCTATAGAAACAGATATAAATTAGAATTATCAAGTGCTAAAAACAATTATATACAAAACAAATCAGTAGTTATACAAACCAAAAAACTATGTGGAAACTAATTAGAAAAATCTTTTATTCTTAAAACGAGAAACACGAAGATAGATGAAATTAAAATTTCAGGGAGAGCCGTTACAAACGCACAAGATATTGCAAACGAATTGAACTGTTTTTATTTTGAGTGTGGAACAAATAGTTGACAGTATATCCTATATTGAATACAAAAATATTATAGAGGAAAATCCTAGCTTAATTTTTAAATTTGAGAATGTGGGTAGTATGATATTAAGAGATACTAAGAATGAAATACAACAATAAAAAAGACAATAAATTTCTAACTGTAAATATGTTTCTAAATAATTACGATCTACTTGGGGTACAGTTACAACGCCTTATTAATTTCTCTTTACAAACAGGAAACTTTCCAATTTTTCTAAAAGAGTCATGCATTGTGCCTATTTATATAGAAAATTAAGAACACTATAGCTCCTCAAGAGATTCGCCCATAAATTGTTAAGTGGAATCCAATCCGGGCTCAGAAATTAACATAAGTTTCGAATCACTCCTCAAGTTAGTGGTGTGCAATTGAAATTTAGTAGAAAAAATTGAAGAATTTAAATACTTGTGTGTTATTTTTAACAGAAAATTTAAATTTTATTTACATTTCAATTACATTTTTAAAAAGATTTCGCAAAAAATAGCTTTTATGAGACGAATTTGTAATAAACTGTCTACGATTACATGTGTACAAATAAATAATACCATAGTGAAACCACACATCGAACACTGCTCTACTGTACTGTTTCTTGAAAGTCAGCAAATGAAAAACAGACTTCAAGAATTACAAATAAGGGCATGAGATGTATACTTAGATGTCATAGACTAACGCACGTAGCATACATGTTAAATAGGTTACAATGGCCATCAATCAACCAAATGATAGTATTAAACGTTCTCATATTCGTATATAAAATTAAAAATGAAATGTTGCCAAGCTATTTGAAGAATCCTTTGGTGTTGCGGACGTACAATCATATTATAATGCCCTTAAACTATTTAACTCAATTTCATTAGAACTTAAAACTGAGAAAAATTTTTATGTGTTTAAACGTAAAATTATAACATACATATGTTAGGAACAATTTTTGAATTCATGCTATTTATTATTTTACTTAAAAACAAAAATGTAGATAATTATATTTGTATACTTTCTATTTTTCATTAAATAGCAACTTTTGCTAAATAAATAAATAAATAAATAAATTGGACTTCGTGGAACATGTTGCAGCTATCGCAACGAATATAATATTGCTACGAAAATAAGATTGGGAACCTCTGCGTCTATTACTTCGCTAAAATAAATAAGCAAAAGCTGCAAGAACAACTATACATGATGTTTATAAATAGCCAGAATCTACAATAACAACCATTAGCAGAGATAGAGTAAATAAAAGTAACACGACAACAACAATAATTAAGCAGCAAAGTAAACAAGTAACAGACAATAAACAAGCAACAACAAATACTAAGAGCTGAAAGAGGTAGATGTTCACATACGCATGGCTAACTAAAAAGAAATTAGAAGAAAGAAATGGAATCTACCTGAAATATCGAGAGGTTCGAGAGCTTTCGATGTGTTGTTTACTCAGCCATATCAAAAGCACATCGATGCGAACAGCAATCAGTTTTTGTGTCGTAAACTCAGCGAGTACAGTTTAAGTAAAGTTAACTTAGCGAATGGGTTATTGGTGTGAAGAGAGTTTATAAGGAGTAAACTCGTGAAGCTAGTAGTGAAGTAAAAACCAGATTAGTCGGAGCTAACTCAGTAAAGAGAGTTAAGTGTGGATAACCTCTGGTTGAAAAGCTTGTGATCGAATCTAAGTTAAAACTACGATCTGGTTGGAAGATCTTTAGGAAGAAAGATCTGTCGAGTAATTGTTGTTTACAAAAATGTAAACAGACAGAGTAATTAGGAATAAAAATTGTTACTGCTTGTAAAAAGATTACAAGCAGTGGTACACAAAACTGTGTTAAATACAAGATTCTTAGTTAAAACCAAACACAAAATTTATTTTATTTTAACTACAATCTACGAACTCATAAAAACACGTTTTTAAAAATGTAAAAACGTAACAATATGAATGGGACCATATTTCCCTTACGTTTTTCTGTAATAGTGTAGAAAGTACGTCTAAATTCTTTAAAAACGCTAAAAAAAATGAGTTCTAAGAATAGTGTTAAAAATATAAGTTCCTCTCTATTTCAACGAAAAGTTCAAAACTAAATGCAAGCAGATTCTTTTATATCATTGCCTTTCTCTTATTCCAGTGTTTGAATATCATACTTGTTGTTAATGCTTTTTGTTTTATTGGATTGAATATTTAAGTTTTTATAGGAACTTTTCTGTTCAACCCCAAAACATGCACACGGTTTTTCACCCCACTGTATGTATGTATATAAATTTTACACCCACTTTATCATCCTCGGCATAATTTTCGAACCTTTTTTTTTTAAGTGAATTGTGGTTTGTTCGGATGCTTAAAGAGTGAAAACAACTTGACCAAATTTCTGCGATTTGGTTCGTAATTGCCACGCGAAGGTTTAAAAAAAAGTAAATTGGAAAACTTTCAATAGATGGCGCTGAAGGTGGTCATTCCTTTATCTCTGCTCCTATTAAAGGTGTTTGAATAAGATTTGGCGCGTTGACTCAGTGCACGTATTCTAAGCTACGCAGCAAACATAAAAGAGATTATGTATGTGGGCATGGTAATACAAAGTGAATATTGATTTTTGCATGTCTTGAGAACGGTAGAAGTGGAAGTTTCTGAATTTGGTGAAAATGACTTCGTAGTTAATACAAATCATCAGCAAATGAATGGGCGGAATCGCACAAGTGGGAATGGTACCTGCCATACATATAAATATTGTTCTTTATTTTTTTATATATTGAGAGGAATTCTGAATTTGGTCTAAATGACTTTAAAGCCAATACAAACCATCAGTTAAAAGTGGGCGGAATTGCATAAGTGGGCATAGCATCTCTTATACATAATAAGAAGTCATTGTTTTTTATTGAGGCTTTGAATAAATAACTAATCACTCTAAAAAAGTATACAAACAATTGTTGCCCCTAAATAGTTGTCCACTACTGTACATATATTGATTCCCGGGCAAAGCCCGATAAAATAAAAAGAAATACACAAAGTTCGTTATTCGTTATTGTATTCCACTAATACAATTAATTGTCTTAATTTTTTAGGATTTGAAGAATTTTTGCAATATATATGTATAGCATTAAATAAAATATAAAAATTTTATGAAAATTAAAACAGATTTACTTAAAAAAATGTGATTTTATATTAAATTAATAATAATAAATTAATAATAATAAATCGTTTTTGGTTCGATTACTCGTATGAGTGGCATTCGTTTTTTGTATTGCTGACACACAAAAAAAATCGTGGTATTGCCAGCATGAAAATCTAAAATTTAGTAAAGCAATCATTCAATCAGCTAATGAAGGGTTTTTGCAAACGTTTTTTTAACAAATGTTCGTTAAGCTTAGTGTGTAGTCTACTTTTAGATTTTTTTTTTGCATATGACCGTTAGACTTTAAGAGAGCCTTTGAGACAATAGATAGAAAAATTTTGTTACAAAAGTTATACCTATATGGTGTTCAGGATGATTAACTTAAACTTAACTTCGTTTTTAACAAACAGACAACAAGTAACGAAGGTGAATAGTGTTAAGTCAAATGCAATTGACAATGATTTCGGTGTTCCTCAGCGATCGATATTAGGTGCGCACTTATTTATAATATACATAAGCCATATGCCGAATATTTTCGAGAGAAGTGAAATTGTATTATAAGCGGACGATACTCTAATTTTTAGTGAGGCGGTAAATTAAACTCAGTGTCACGAAAATGTAGCGCATGACTTCTGGCCAATGGTTGAAAATGAATAAAATAAAACGGTGGCAACGGAAATGGATATTAACAGTGATCTTGTGATAGGAATTAACGATACGGAAATAGAGGAAATTGGACAATTAAATAGAATAGAAATTAAGAAACATATCGAATTCATATGCAAAAAAATTGGTAAAAAAAGTTGTTTTCCTTAAATGTTTAAGCATAAAGTATCGACAATGACGGCAATAAACATTTATAATATGATAATTAAACCACATTTCGAGTTTGGTTCCACGATTTTGTTTTCATGCTGTACAAATTTATAAATAGTGCGGCAGCAGAAACTTCAAAACAAGACGATGTGGACTATTCTAAAAAGCAACCGGTACACTTCGCTTCAATTTATGCTTGAGTATACGGCAACATTTGCAATTAAATACAATTCATTTCATAAAGAAAATGAAAATCTGAATACAAAGGGTATCGACAACATCTGAGCAGCGCACGGTATTCTACAAGGGCCTTAATTTGTATAACAGTCCGCCGAGTGAAGTGAGAAATGAGACTATTATTAATGTTTTTAACAAGAAAATTTTTGATTTCATAAAAAATAATACAATAATATTCCAATTTTGTAAATTTTGTTACTGTAATTATGGAAATTAAAGCACTGAGAATTAGAGTACTGAGAATACTACTAAATAAATAAATAATAATAACAGCCTGATTTGGGCGTCCACTGCGCTCTGCATCATTTGTTCTGTTACCACTACGCTAAATTCAGCAAACCACTTCTCTACCATTTGTCTCGATGAAGTTCGGATAATATTTATCAAGACTTTGTTTGATTTCCACTGGATTTTTTTTTTCATCAAAAAGCAATGCATTATCAAAACTCTAAATTCACTTTTTCCATTTTTTTTCAATAACTCACGCAAAACGTGATTCGTAAAATTCTAGTAACGCCTTCTAAGTGTCATCCTACTGACTTATTAAATGGCCTGTTATATTGTTTATAAAAATATATTATAATACAATATATATTGTAATATCGCGATAAAATTACTTTACTTTTTCTATTAATAAATTTACACGTAGCTTTAAAATATTCTGTTCAAACTATCTTAAATAGAATAAGTTTTGTTTTTGTTGGCCGCAATGCAACGAATTTTTTTTTGCAAGGTATGTATTGATTTTTTATCAGATGTACTGAGTTTTATTCTGTTTCTGTTCTTTGACATTAAATCTGGCAACCCTACCTTGGGCACAACTTTTAATCTTTTGTTGGTGGACCTTAGACTTTAAATTTAAGTTGCTTAGCCGTTGCTT